>ML777962.1:638562-648995 GCA_009831015.1 Picea engelmannii
TTTTGAGACTAATGAAAAAGATGCTTTTCCCGTCCCAAGTTCATGAATCTCATCTATGTTATTTGATTTATGTGTTATTTCTAACCCTCTAGTAGATTAGTAGAATGCATGTGTAGTCTTACCTTGATTGCAGGAAGCTTTGTAGAAGGGGCAGTAGCAGCGAGGAAATAGAAGGCTCAACGGAGGATCTACTTCAATCATCGTTAAAAAGGTGAGTCGATTCTTCCATTGTTTGCTTGAAAAGGGGTTGAGATTTTGGGTAGAAGGTTAAAAGTTAAATCTTAAGGGTCATGATCTGCGTATAAGTTTAGAGCCCTAGCTTATTAGTTCGTAGGGTAGAATACCCCACAACAAACACTTTTCTCTTTAATGTGTTGCACCTGCACAAGATGATCCCACCACATTGATTCCTTTCCCTTGAGTTGATAGATGACAATTCTACCTTCTGCATGAGAAGAATAATTATGCAATTGAAAATACTTTATCATGCCCAGCAACCATTGTTCTTCATCTTTATCCTTCTTGTGCTCACCATCAAATGTAGGAGGTTTGATTTTGTTCATTTCTCCTCACAGTTGATCCACCCCATACCCCTTATGCCTATTGACAGGGGATAGACTTGAGCTGCTATGTGATCTCTTGTTGGAATTCCTCAGGTGTTATAACCCTAATTTGTACCAGACATGCTTACCTAGCATCAGGCCATCTCAGATTCCTTCTTTGCCAAAAAAATGTTGAACAACTCTTCTTAAAAACCCCTTTTATAAAGGCCCACGTGCCCTGCTACATTATTGCACGCTAGCTGACCCAAGAAAGCCCGTGTGTACCTACAAAAGCACGAAAAAAGGAAAGTTGTTGACGGAACACACAGCTTTGAGTAAGTTAACTAAACCTTTCGGCCATGCATGGCCGAAATATTTAGTTAACTTACCCAAAGTTGTGTCTTTCGTCAGCAACTTTCCTTTTTTCGTGCTTTTGTAGGTACACGCGGGTTGTCTTGGGTCAGCTAGCATGTACACGTGTGCAGTAATGTAGTAGGGCGCATGGGCCTTTATAAAAGGGGTTTTTAAGAAGAGTTGTTCAGCAGTGTTTTGGCAAAGAAGGAATCTGAGATAGTCTGATGCCAGGTAAGCATGTCTGGTGAAAATTAGGGTTATAACATCGGGCAGTGGTGGTGATGTCTGCTAACACTCCTTTCTCTTCTTTTCTCATCGGGAAACTTGTGACTTCTTGATTTGCTTGAGCCACTCTCCTTATCTAATTTCTTTTCTATTATGTTCAAGATCTGCATTAACTTCATCTTGAAGTCATCCTGCTGCTCCTTGGCTCTCATAAGCCTTTCATTATCATTTTTATGGATTTGGACATCCTTCTGCAAATTTTTAATGGTCTCTACCATATTCATGTTTTCATCCCTTCCTTCTCCATGTCCATTGGAGTTTGTTCCTTCAATACCCAAATGGACATCCATCCCTCTGATCTCATCCTCATGAATGTAAGTCTTATGTGCCTCTTCCATTCCTCTGGAATCTGTGTTGACTCAGATCTGATCTATGTTTTTTTTACTCTGCAAAATGTGCAGCCAACGAAACTTTGTTAGGCTAACTGCTTCAATAATTTCATGAAAATATGAACCATTCTGGTTCAATAATACATCAAAATTATTTCTTCTGATTTCCTGAAAAAAATTGAGTACCCAGATCAATTTTTTGGGTGGATAATTATATTCCATTGTCCAACACCTTTCCAAAGCCTGCTCCCATGCTCAATTCCGAGTCTTGAGCAGAAAGTTATGGTTATTTGAAAATTGCCCATTAATTTTTCTATTCATTCTTCAACTCGGCGCAACTTTGTGTTGTAAATATGCATTTTGCACCTAATCCATTTGATTTTTGGTAGGATATCGATTGGGTTTCTTCATATACATATTATGGACACTCTGTCCAAGTTTCACCTTTTTCTGGGTTCTTCGCTGCTAGTTACAGCATGTTGAAGTTCTAGACCAATTCGTGTTTTTGGTCTGGAATGATACATGTACCTTATTTGCCATACTAAACATGTTTAACATGACCATAAATTTAATTCAGCTATGGGAATGTCTTCTATGGTTCAATATCTTTTCATTGACTACTCTTGTGCATCAATCCGATTCTGAAGCAGAAATTTATGGCTCTTGGAAGTTAGATGGGTCTTAAAATTTACCCTCCACTATTTGTGTTGTAACTTTCTCATAACAGCTCCATTTGACGAACGATTTATACCATTAGAAAGATCTCTCTGAGCTCTTTTATTTGAGCGGAAAATACAAAGTGATTCTTGACACACTCTGTTCTCGTGGTTTTCTAGTAGCTAAAAACGTTGTTAAGGCCCTCAAAAACGCACTGCAAAAAGATGACGTTCAAACAGTATAAAACGTCGCGGAAAATCATTTTTTTTCTGTTGTTGTTCACCATCAAAACGACTTCTCACGCAAAAATTTCAACCTGTACACCCATATTTACCATGCGTAGCAACACCACAAGGTAAATTGTGCTCCGCACACCTATAACCATTGTGCATCACTTCTTTGTCGCGCCAATAACTTGTGCGCACTATTTTTGTGTCGCACGCCAATATCCACCGCACAGTTTTGGTTCTTGCACTATTACCTATTGCGTGCAATTTTTGTATCGCGCGCTGATATTCCATGCGCATTTCACTCTATGCGTCACACCATGCCAAAGTTTGGTATGCCCCCACTGCGCACCAATACTCTGTGCACACCATTAACTAAATCGCAGTGCAACAATGTATACCCACATTGTGCGCGCACCAACCAAACTCCTCTATGCTCTGCCAATGTTGCTCACACTACGCGCGCCATTATTATGTGTATTCACACCGCTCAATGCTAAATTTAGCATGCACACCCACACACCAACATTTTTCTACACGGTACCAAAATCTAGTGTGCACACCCGCACACCAACATTTCTCTGTGCGGTGCCCAATTTTTACATATCAAAAGATTTTCACTGCGCATCATGCATTTTTAGTGCGCCCACCTGTGCACATATATTTTTATGCACATCAATTTCCTCATGAATTCCGCTGCAGAAATTGGGGATTTTTCCTAACTTTTCCCCCATTTTCTACCATAGACATTCTGCAACTACGAAATTTGTTCAATTTCACCCCGATAACACCAATTCAACCTCTGCAACAACAAATCGTTGCGATTTGACATTTCTGGAACGAATTTCTCCCAAACTCAATTTACGAATTGAGAATTTTAATTATAAAACTCACTCCAACTATCATGGATTCATTGTAACTTCAAATTCGACCAATTAGAGGTCTGAATTTCCTAGAACATGTATTAAATAAAGAATATCTCACCACATGGCCAAATTTCCTGATTTCCCCATGAATTTAACAACAGAAATTGGGGCTTTTTTCCCAATTCTGCACCGCTGTTGTTACTTTTTACCATGGACATTCTGCAACTTGAAATTTGGACACTTCGAAATTAATCCTCTATGAAATTTCGCTTCCACTCAGCTTGTTCAGCCCATCTAAGCTCAGTGTTGAAAACTGAAGCTCTAATACCATGTTGCAATGTCCCCGGCCACCCAGGTCAGGCCATGATACATGAGAGAACTCTTTTGTTCTCTCTGTGGAACATATTGTAACATACCCAACATCCAACTGAGCTATGCCACATAAATGTTTTTTAAACTGCATGCAATTAAAATATATACACACAAAACTCTTGCAGAAATATATATATATAACGAAAACATAAAAATACATCTTTAAATGCATGGATTCACACTGAAATAACAGTAAACATGTACATCCAACATATACAGGAATACCCATAAATATAAAGACAACTATAAACACACATCGGATAAACCCATAAAAAAACACATAAATGACCATGCAACATGTAATTTTATCACACAATTGACACTTACCTTGGTAAGAATATCACCACATGTGTACAAACCTTCCACGAACCTCCCAACCTTAGACCACAATGCTCATCACTCTCAATAGTGGGTCACCCCCGAGCTGGGACTAAACTCCACCCGAGTAAAGGGATTCCTAAACAGGCTAATGCTTCATAAACAACAGGAAAGACTTTGTCACAGGTTCTCACTCAACTAACAGCCTACAATCCCTCATTCCCCACATGCATGTCCCACCCCAAGAAGTGTGCCCCTTCTCTGCTCAACAGGCCTTCGACTACCCCACTCCCTTTTCTGGGCTTCAGCAACAAGTCAAAAAGGAAGTCGCAAAGCCCTGCAGTTGTAGTTTAGCACCTTCAGGAAATCAATTCCCAACAATTCTCTCACCCAGAGAGAAATTGCTCACGGGACTAAAAACCCGCCTCTTCAATATTCCATGGGCCTGAGGACCCGCTTCTTCAGTCCAACTCCCAAGCTAACCAACTACACAAACGATATGGCTATAGATATCGGTTCAGATAGAATGGCAGGAAGGTACCGAAGATAGTTGACGAAGTGAGTGAGTGATCATCGAACAATGCTCAATGATGGCAAGAATGATGGTAAGAATCCCATATGAATGAACTAAGTCCCAACAATATGTATGCATGTCCCCAACTTGACACTTGTCATGTTGGGAGATACTTTGGCCCACTTGTCCCCAACTTTGGAACTTAGGATAAAATAATTATCCATACTTTATATTTTAAGAAATACTAATATAATATTCCTTTTTGTCTTAAGCTACCTGGTTTATCCCCTTTTCCTTAACTTTTAGCCCCCCACCCTTTACCTAACCAGTGGAGTTTAGTCCCCCATACTCTTTTATCGTGGTTGGTCTCTGCGTGGAGATGTATTTTATATTAATGATGAGACATGTACAAAATAGGCGCACTGGCCTTTAACATCTAGGATCTCCAACCTAATTCAAAACATAAGCATCCTAGCTTATAGTAACTGGCTCACCAGCATATAAGACACCTCATATACATAAAGGCTCCCTGGACTCAAAATCGTGCGCTCTTAAGTTGTTGCGCATGGTATCCTGGAATGTGCTCACTTTATCACTTTACTGTACAATACATGTGTGCACTATGCCATGAAAGGTGCATACAAAATTATATCAAACAACTCACTAGCTTAAGTACATTTTCATTTACATTACAATTGGGTTCGGCCTAGGGTTATTACAGCCTAAGTAGTGGAATTGTTTTTGGAAGAATTTGCACTTACTAAACTTTTCATAGAGCTTGTGTTCTCTCAGCACTTGAATCAGTAACTTGAGGTGTTCTTCATTCTGTTCCCTACTCTTAGAATAGATTAGGATATCTTCAATAAAAACTAACACAAATCTGTCCAAAAACTTGTTGAGCACACTATTCATCAAGCACATGAAGGTGGCTAGTGCATTGGTAAGCCTAAATGGCACCACCACAAATTCATAGTGACCATACCTTGTCCTAAAGGTTGTTTTGTGGATGTCTTCATCCTTAATCCGGACCTAATCGTATCTAGACCTCAAGTCAGTCTTGGAGAAAATTATAGCACCTTTTAATTGGTCAAATAAGTCTTCAATTCTAGGCAAGGGATACTTATTCTTAATTGTCATTTTGTTGAGTTGTCTATAGTCTATGCACAACCTGATTGTTCCATACTTCTTATTCACAAACAAGATTGGTTCTCCCCAAGGAGACACACTAGGCCGAAAATAACCCTTGTCCAACATCTCCTTCAGTTGTAATTTGATCTCAACTAGCTCTGGGGTACTCATCCTATAAGGTGCTCTAGACATTGGTACCGCTCTAGGTACAAGTTCTATTGAAAATTCAATGTCTCTTCTTCCAGGTAGACCTGGTACCTCTTTTTGGAATACATATCTATGTTCTCTCAATATAGGATGGTCCTATAGGCTTGGTTTATGGCCCTCAATAGAGTTCAGTACTTGTATTGCATACAAAGGACATCCCTTCCTGAAATACTTCTTCACTTGAAGGGATGATATTTGTCTCACTGACATAGGATTTTGAATATCTTGTATGGTCCTTCTCTTACCTTCCTCATCTTCACACTCTAATGTTTTATTATAATATTCCTACTTGGACTTATGGGAATCCAACTAGTCCATGCCAATCAAACATGTCATAAGATCCTAAGGGAAGTATGTTCAGGGTTGCTTGAGTAGCCATCCCATTCATAATGAATTGGCATGTTGAAATGAACTTTGTTACCTTCCTCTGTGTTCCATTGGACAACTATAACAGCCTTGGTTTAGCATGTCTCACTTGCTGCAATTTAATTTTCTCAACAGTTTGAGGGGAAATATAACTTAAATTCAAACCAAAGTCAATTAGAAAAGAAACGAGATGGTTGGTAATCATACCTTCCATTTCCACCACTGAGGCTTGGTGGTTTGCTTGTCTATTATCCAAAGTTGCATTAATTTGTGGTATACTTATGGCCATATCATCAACTATGGTAGCCTCCTAGACATTGTATACTCTACTATTGTTTGGCTTCATGTGCAGGTAGTCCCTTAGCAGATGTTCTTCTCTACATCCCCAACATTTCAATGGTTCTGTCTTTGTATTATCAATCCTTCTTGGGGCTGATCCAAAGGTTTTATTTCCACTCTAAGATGGAAAGTTATGTTGATTCACACTCTTAGTGGGAAAACTCATCTTATAACTCTTCCCATAATTCTTAAACTTTG
Source organism: Picea engelmannii (assembly GCA_009831015.1). Taxonomy (NCBI): domain Eukaryota; kingdom Viridiplantae; phylum Streptophyta; class Pinopsida; order Pinales; family Pinaceae; genus Picea; species Picea engelmannii. The sequence goes on from ML777962.1 coordinate 645,265, forward strand.
AGGGTTTAACCCCCTTCTTCTTAAATCCCAAATTACCTTTCATCTTCCAATCCTTGGGATATTTTGTCTTCTGGTTGAATTGTTCATAGAAGTACCTAGCCTTCTGAATAACATCTTCCAAGGTCTTAGGTTTATCAAACTCAATACTATTCTGAAAGGATTGAAGCATCCCACTAAGGAATCGTTGCATCTTCATATTTTCTTTCTTTATATAGAGCACACATATCAACAGCTCCAGAAACTTGTTGATATATTCATCTATGGTGAGTTGTCCTAGTTTGAATTCATAGAACTACTTAGTTTTGTCATCATGGTACCTTTCAGATAGGTACTTCTTATTGAATTATTTCTCAAATTTTCCCCAAGACAACTCCTTCTCACAGATTCCCTTAACATTTCTAAGGTCCTCCCACTAGATGGAGGCACTTCCATTCAAGTTGAATATGGTTATTCGGGCCTTCAAGTTTTCAGAGTAGTCATGAACTCTTAAGTACTTCTTCAAACCAAGTATCTGAGCTTCTTCTTCTTCCCCCTTTTTTATTTCCTCATCAAAAGTAGGTGGCTTGGATTTCTTAAATTCTTCAGGGTCACCGCCCTTGGAGTGCTTCCTCCTCTTTATTTTCCTCTGAGAATGTGAACTAGTCTCATTGTTGAATAGTTCCTTGGAGATTTATGCTCCTTCACTAAAGGGCTCTTCAGATGAGTCATTAACATTGGCATGCCTCTAGGATCCATGTTGGGCCTTCCCCAAAGTGTTTCTTCTTGCACTGTTGCTTTCAGGACCATGCATTTGTGTCTTAGTTAGACTCTGGGTTTTCTTAGGTTGATGTTTGTCCACATTATTGGTTGTTGGCTCGTGTTGCAGATTCCTCTATATAACTGACAGGATTTTCAACAAGACTGCATTTATTTCAGTTTCCTTCTCTTGTTCTTTCATAAGCCTCTCATTATCGACCTCAAATCTTTGTAGCTCTCTGATGAGACTTCTTACGGTTTCAACCAAGATTAGAGAGGTTTCTACCACTCTCCTTTCATCACACTCTTCTTCTCGGTTATGGGAACGTTCCCCATTTCACGATAGGTCACCATCCTTTACATTTATAGCTTTTCCTAGAAATCCGCTAACTGGTTAAGTGTTGATAATCAACATTTTATATTAGTTACTTATCCATTAGATCATGGACAACATATAAAATAAAATTCTCAGATGAATTCAACTTTATTATTTATCATATAACCGCAACATACATTTCATTTTTAAACATGTAAAAACAACATAATGTCTCATCCCTCTTTTCATTAATAAATTTTAAATAAGATCTCATGGATAGTGAGGCATGAGCATCATCAGTCTTGATATTTGGTTGTTATTTATTTACCCGGTGAAGAATTCGTTGAATTCCATATGCTAGGTAAAATAGTGACTCGGAGACCGTTATATCAAAAGATCGCTCAAGATCCAACGTTGGATTGTGGCATTCATTATCAAATCACCAGCGAGGTAAGATATAATTGTGATCGTTGATCATGATCAGATCAACGATCCACATCGTTGTGCATCGTGGAAATAATTGTGGATCACATGTAAGGATTGATGGTTCATAACAAAAGGCGTACACTTAATTTACACGCAAGATAACATGGAGTTACCCCACACTTGTGTTATCGTAAAACCCACTAAGGGACTCATGGTAGTCACTAAAGGAACAACGAGACTCTTGAGGGTGGTTTCATTGCTACCTCTCGACCTCCCACTATACTAAGGAGAAATACCACTTGGTAAAAAATGGTAAAGAGCTCAAAGGAACAAGCGCTTGTTCATAGGTCTTGGTTTTATGGGAAAGCGATTAGGGCCCTACCTACAGTATTGGGTATGTTGGCTCACACATAGGCCATAATTGATCGTTTGAGTAATTTTTCATAATCCAAGAAGAATTTTCAGCCACCGATTACAGGTTTCAAGGCAATTGATTGCAGAATTGCAAGCATAGTACATGAACTTTGCCAACGCTATGGGAAAATGACCTTTTAGGTCATCAAATAGGGTAGGGTAGGGTTCTCTCCCCCTTAAAATTTCTATAATAAAATTTATCTGACTCTTTCATGAGCCCAAGAAAGCAAAGCATTGTAACCTCGCTCTGATACCACTTTGTAACACACTAACCCCCTAAGTACCCTTTTCTGGGATGGGGTATTAAAATTTCACTTTTTTCAATCATCTCAATACCTCTTCTCGAGGTCACCATTATCTTCTACTCGTCAAGCTCTTTCCAACAACTGTCACCATGATCCAAACCGAGCTCTTGATCAAAAGTTATGGCCCCTTAAAGTTTTAGGGTCCTTAATCATCGCATTTTCCTCATTTCCACGTGGCATCCACGTGAATACTCCCACATGTGTCATCTGACCTCGCATTGTCTTGACATATGCCACCTATCCCACCAAATCCTCAATCTATATGTTTCTCCAAATCAATGTCTAGGATCCATTTAGAATTCTCCATTTGCGTAAAATTTAACATTTGGCTTGCTTATGTTTCTTCCCTTGATCCTTGTGGGACCTACTAAGATTGACGACTGAGATCACAACTAGCCATTACGTTGATCAATGGCCTAGATCAAATTTTTCATTCACTTTGTCAGAGCTCACCCGCCCACTGTGACTCAAGCACTCCAACAGGATAGCTCTGAAGGACGATTAGGATGTTCCCATACCCCTTAGCTCTGAAGAGTAAGATCATGCCACCTCATGTCCTAGGAGTTTAATGTCGACAAGGTCCACGTTCATATTTCTCTAAGCAATCACAGACAGCCACATGGCCTTCTTTGGACACGCTAGCACAATGACTTCATTCTTCCTTTATCCTTTCCCATATGGTTCCCGTGCTTTTAGACAACTGAGATCGTTCCCCAACTGGTCGTCAATATACAGTCTAGGTTATCTCTCAGAGTTCTCCCATCGGAGTTTTTCTACTTCGGCCTACAAGGAAACTCTAACCGTCAAAATTTGATGTTGTTTTCCACCTAGCATCTGAGGCCACCGTGTACCTGCCACCTAGGCATCTGTTTCCACATGTACCTACCACCTAGCATGAACGCGGCACACAGGTTCCCATGAAACTTTGTCTCAAAGGACCAAAACTCCATGACACGTGGCACAATATTCACTTGACACCTGACACAACCCATGTCGTGACACGTGGGATGAGGTGGGTTTACACATCATCACGTGGTATCTATTTTGATCTTCCAGGTGTTGGTACATGTCCTAGGCACATTGGTTGGGTGATGCCATTCTTCTTACCACCATTCACCAAGGAACCTATTAGGTCTCCATGACATATCGATGGCTATGATAAAATCTCACTCTGGCATTGATCAACGGTCCAAATATGCCCTCGAAGTCCCTCCTTCAAACAACATCTCCTATGATATTGCAACTTACTCCCAACAGTATCCTATGATGGATGGCTAGGATCTGTTATCTCACTAGATCGACGATCGAGATCTAATATTGCCCTTCCATTGACCAAGGGTCTAGATCTGACCATCACACCAAATCGATGACCACGATTGATCCAGAATCGGATCCAGGAACTTGTTAGGGCTAAAAAAAGGCTCAAAAATGAAAGTGCTCAGAATTAGACGAAACCAATTCCATTGTGTCCATCTCGTCTTCCTGATTTCGGCCATATATTTACTTCATCAAATGGACTCCGTATGCGAAAGATA
>ML777963.1:0-22740 GCA_009831015.1 Picea engelmannii
TCATTCTTCTTATGCTTGGTCTTTTGATCTTCTTCCTCTGGTTCTAGTACACCCACTACAACATGTTCTAGGAGATCATTCTCGTCTAGAATCATCTGCAACCTATGCTTCCAAGATCTGAAGTTTCTAGATCCTTCCAGCCTATCTTCTACCCTCATACTGGTAGCCATTATTTCTTGTAGAAGAAACCCTAGTCCTCTGGGCTATAGAAATAATAAAAAAATCAAACTACTTGGATTTGAAAACTGAACTCACCAAAAGATGCGTTGGACTGAGGTGAGTAGCCTGGTGTGTTTAGATTTCAGAAAATCCAACTTTTACCCTCCAAACTTGATCTGCGGATTTTTGGACTGGTGTTTCTGGTTTTCTAGTACACTGGTACTTCTGGTTTTTTGGTACTTTGTGAAAACTAGGGTTTCACTTTCCGGGAGATCTAGCCACTGAAAAAGTGTGTTGAGGATGCCAAAATGTTCCTTGAGGTAGGGTGCACCTTTCTAGATGGTTTTGAGGCTGAAAACCTTCTTTAATAAAAAGCCCTAATTTTCATGTACGACAACAATGACGTTTTTCTTTTTCCTGTGAAAGATGCTCTCTTTAGCTTAGCTCTAATACCATGTTAAAGTTTTTGCTATTATTAGGTTACTTTCAATTTACTAGATAACAATAGCATAGACAGGATCACTGAGAGAAACACAATCACAAGAGTACACAAGCATCTATCCTGGGAAACCCTCAAGGGGAAGAAAACTCAGCAAAACTTCCTTAATATAGATAGCCAATAGAATGCCAAGATAATGAACCAGACAACAGAGAATATCCAACACTAAGCAACACGCCTCTCTCTCTTCCTTCTTCCGGCAACCGACAACTGCAGCTTCATTCAAAACTTGTGCACTTGATGAGTGAGCTGAGTGTGTGTCTAAATGAGGCGCCGACCTCTCTTATTTATACAATTCTGGCACGTGTGGAAGTGTCTCTTCACTGACAGGGCCGACTTCTTCTTTTGGGTGGTTATAACCACCTTTAATATATTCTGGGGCCTCTTTAATATATTCTGGGGTCGACTTCTTATTTAGCCTATTACAATTAGGGTTTGACCAATCCGCAAAAGGGGATTTGGTCATTTACAATACCTGACATGATCAATCCACAAAAGGGGATTGATTTAATCAATAATAAATATATTTTATCTTTATCCACGAAAGGGGATAAGAATATTCTTTGCAGTTACACAATATTTTAACAGCAGTTCACTCTCGTAACTGTTGGTGTGTGTCTAGATCACTCGAGACCACCACTATGGCTCATTAATTACTCATGTATCCTATATCTATTGTAAATTATTCACTCTTTGAGTGTGGAATATGGTTAATGAGAATTCTTTCATTTTTTCTCTCCTTCTTCTTCTTTCTCCAATTATCTCTGCAAATGTGTGTATTATTGTTTAGCTAGATCTATTCTGCATTTACATGGTATCAGAGCCGACGGACAGCTAAGCAAAAGATACACCAAATTTTTTTTGTAGGTACAAAAGATTGAAGACAACAAAAAGATGGATTATTGCCAGAAATACTTCTCACGCCTCATAACTATTTGGAATGGAAGCCAAAAATTCTGCTTATGCTTAGATGTAGAGGCTTGTACCAAATAACTATGGCAATGGAAGTAGAGTCTGATTCTGTCAATGAGAAAAATAACTTTCTCAATAGACAAGATATGGCCATAGGATGTATCCTCTATTTTATTTCTCCCAAAATTCTCCATCAAGTATATGATGACTCACAAGAATTCACTCCAAATGATTTATGGAGCAGATTGGAGGTTCTATTTGGGAATAAGGAAGAATGCATGCAGAATGTTGACAAGATAGAGAATGTGGAAAAGCCACTGGAAGATAAATCATCTCAATTTGAAGTGCTTTCTACACAAGTGTCTGCACAAATTTGTATTTCATTAATTGAAGATAATGTCTACTCCATTTTTTTTTTGTTTTGTTTAATTTTTAGTTCTTCTGAATTTCACGTGGAAGATATATGACATGCATTTCAGGAGTCACATGCAGACATTTTTGCGTGCACCATGCATTTCAGGAGTCACATGCATACATTTTTGCGTGCACCATGCATGCATCTTAGGAGACAAAAAGGGAGCCGTGCAAATCAAACTCCATTACGATATTTTATGAGCAAAATTTGCAGAAACAAATTGGATATTTGAATTCCTCTCGGGAAAATATCCAATTTAAAAAAAAAATTGTTCGAAACGGAGTCCGGAAAGTGAAGTTATGATCTTTTTAAAATCAACAAAATTTCAACATTTTTTCGGAAACAGCTGCACGGTTTTCAAAATTTCATCCAAACATTATTTGGATATTATTCATTACAAAAAGATAAAGTGGATATGTGTGGACATCTCAATGGGGCATATACTTCATCAGATCCATGCAAACATCTACATCTTCAATAAAATCTTCAACGAGCACAAACTTGCACAGTGGCGAGTTCTTCTTGGAGTGAAGGACAAGTTTGCTTAGCAACTGTTTTTTGTTCCTTCTCATTTTTTTTTACATGCATTGTAATTTGAGGGGGGGGTTTTCCCTCTTTCCTCGTTTAGTTTAGTGTATCTTTTGTATTTGGGTACCTAACATGGCCTTGTTGCCGGGACCCATTGTTTATTTTCACGATAGTGATGTTCGTGGGGGTGTTGGAGTTGCTTCACACACACCTAGGATTTATTTTTCCTAAGGTTTTTCCTTGTTTATTAGTCATAATTAGTCATTATCCAGTCTCCTATATTTAGGGGAGAATATTCCACTTGGAGAATATTCTCTTTTAGTTGACACTTCAGTTTGACTAGTTGAGTTGAGTTTAGATGCTGCATTGGTTTTGTCACCATGCAACATTGAGATCATCACCATACTAATGCGCACTTGCCTTGGGATCATCACCAGACTAGTGCATTACCCTTGATTTCCTGAGTTAACTCCTTACTACTCTCTGTTCAGTTAGTTAACTGAAGACTAGTTGACTAGTTAACTCAGCTAGGTGGCAGTTCACTCTCGTAATTGCCTGACAGACTAGACTAGGCGACAATTCACTCTCGTAACTGTTGGTGTGTGTCCAGATCACTCTAGGCCACCACTATGGCTCATTAGTTACTCATGTATCCTATATCTATTGCAAATTATTCACTCTTTGAGTGTGGAATATAGTTAATGAGAATTCTTTCATTCTTTCTCTCCTTCTTTCTCCAACTATCTCTGCAAATGTGTGTATTATTGTTTAGCTAGATCTATTCTATGCAGGTTCAACACATTTACACTTAGGAGGAGGAGCATTGTGCATACTGGAGGAGGGCATCAGACACTAGACAACTTGGGGTAGCTTGGATTCTTGTATGGTGTAACGTCCCCAACCACCAATAGGTCGGGCAACGCCACTACTCAGACACTTCACTTATCTCCGATAACAATTTGTGGAATCCTCGAAACATATATATATATATATATATATATATATATATATATATATATATATANATAATGCATTTCTAATGAATTTTAAACAAATAACACAGAATTACTGCTACCATACAGGCTCCTGTGGAATTGATAGTATTTCATACATGCAGCAGAATACATGATAACATTGCAAGAATCACAGACATGCATAACAAACAACATATTTTCTAATACACAGATCCATGCGGAGAATAGCAATAAGCCCATACATACAACATATATAGGCCATACTTATCAATATAAACATAAACAATACACAACATGTAATGAACATATAAGTGGTACTTATCTTTTTATGGAGGACCACCAACTACGTGCAGACCTTCCACGAACTTCCTAGCCTTAGACCATGCTGCTCATCACTCTTAGCAGTGGGTCATCCCCGAGCTGGGACGAAACTCCACCAGGCAAGGGATTCCTAGGCTAGGCAAGGTCAATAGAAAAGTCACACAGTTTAAGAGGGAGGATTCTCTCCTAGGAGCCACTTACGCACACTGCTCACAGACTCTCACTCCCTACATGCCTGTCCCACCACAGGAGTATACACCTTCACTGTGACACAGTCCATCGACTGCTCCACCTCCCTTCCGGGGCTTCAGCAATAGGTCGGATCGGAATTCTCAGAGCTCTTCAGCAGCTACGGGACTCCCTCCAGGAGAACTCACTTCCTCAGCACACTCTTTCACCTGGAGAGAGTTGCTCACAGGCTTGACAACATGCTTCTTCAACCACGGGCTTGACAACCCGCCTCTTGAAACCAAAATAGCAAAGTTGGGTAAGGCAAGGGACGACTCAGTAAATTACGGAGGTGCACAATGGCCACAGGTTCAACAATGGCAGAATTGGCTGGTTGCGGGCTTGCTCAGTGCGTGAGTGAACTCGTGAGGAGAGATGGGGCAAATTGGTCTTGCATAGCAAAGATGGTGAGAGCGTGAGAGCAAAACCCCCCTGTGCGTGAACTTCTCCCCCCCCCTTAAAACTGCATGTGCATGAGTTGACACATGTTGCTCATGAAGCACGTTCCTTTCCATTTGGAAGTCATTCTCTCTTCCCAAAGGAACTTAGGATATAAACGTATCCTTCTAATCAACTTTTGGAATAATAATAAATTATTATTCTCTTGGACTTAAGCCCTTAGGCTTAGCCCCTCTTTCCAACCTCTCAGCCCCCTCTCCCTTACCCAACCTAGTGGAGCTTAGTCCCCCATTCTCTTTTATTGTGGTCGGTCTACATGCAATAATGTTTTTATATTAATAATATGAATATTTACATGTACAAAACAGGCTCCTGGCTTTTAACACCTAGGCTCTCGGACCTAATAAACACATAAGCTCATACCTTATAATTGCTTGGCTCACTAGCCTACAAAACATGTTACAATTCATAAATACAACTGGGCTCGTCCTTAGGGATATTACAATCCCCTCCCCTTATTTTTGCATCGTCCTCAGTGCAACTTATTTACACAACATCAACAAGATTTTCAAAATCTTAAAAAAGATGTAGGTATTCTGCCCGCATAGCATCCTCATGCTCCCATGTCGCGTCCTCAGGACCGTACCAGGTCCACTGGACCTTTACAAGCCCTATGGCTCGATTCTGGAGCTACTTGCTCTTCCAGTCCAATATGCGCACCAGATGCACTTGCAAGACACCTTCTTGCTCCACCTGAATCACATTCCAATCAATAACATGATTAGCATCAAGTATATATTTCTTAAGCAATGAAACATGAAACACATTATGTACAGTCATGGATGCCAACAATGCAAGCATATATGCAACTGGTCCAATCCTTTCTAGGATTTCAAATGGCCCACAATATCTGGCTGCCAACTTGGAACAGTTTCCCAACTTCAGGGAACTTCTGTTGGCTTTCACTTTCAAGAAAACATGATCACCCACTTTAAACTTCCCGTGGGTTCTGTTCTTATCAACATAAATTTTCTGCCTGTCTTGGGCAACCTTCAAATTCTACTTAATTTTCAGCATTTGTTCTTCCATTTCCTTGAGCAACTCTGGTCCAACCACTGCCCTATCCATTGGGTTATCCCAACTAACTGGGGTGTTGCACTTTCTGCCATAAAGTGCTTCAAATAGGCTCATTTTCAGTGATGCTTGATACCCATTGTTCTAGGCAAATTCTACCAAGTGTAAATAGTCTTCCCATTTAGATGATTTGCCCATCACATACATCCTTATCATGTCTTCTTATCACTTGGTTCACCCTTTCTATTTTCCTATCAAACTCAGGATGATAGGCTGTGCTGAAGTTCAGATTCGTTCCGAACCCTTTGAATAACCCCTTCCAGAACTTTGAGGTAAATTTCGGGTCTCTGTCAGATACAATTGTTTTGGGAATACCGTGAAATCGTGCTACTTCCCTCAAATATATATCGACAACATTAGCTGCCTTGTGAGTAGTCTTCAATGGAATAAAATGGACAACTTTCGTAAGCTTATCCACCACCACCATGATGGAATCATGTTGCTTATTTGTTTTGGGTAATCCTGTGATGAAATCCATTGTCACCACTTCCCACTTCCACTTAGGAATGGGTAATGGCTGTAGCAACCCTACTGGGTGCCTATGTTCAACGTTGACCTTCTGACACTCGATACATCTGGCGATGTATTCTGCAATTTCCTTCTTCATACCTGGCCAAAAGTAATGGCTCTTGATTGCTGCCACTGTTTTATGATATCCAGGGTGCTTAGCATAAGGCACATTATGCATTTCTTTCAAGATCATAATTCTCAATTCCTGGAAATTAGGTACATAAATTCTATTTTTGTACAGGAGTGTTCCATCAGCTTCCAATTTATAATCTTCCACTTTCTGTAGCATCTTACCTTGCTGTAGCTTTGCCACCAATTCCATGTACTGCAAATCTGCATTTGCAGCTTCCAAAATTTTGCCTTTAATATCAATTTGATCATGCTAATGGCTGTAGCATGTAGTTCACGCACTCTTCTGCTAAGTGCATCAACCACTTTGTTCTCCTTTCCTTTGATATGCTTGATATCAAAGTCATACTCACAAAGGAATTCCAAACCTCTTTCCCATGAGGTAATGTCTCAATTTCTTCAGAGCATGCACTATGGATGCCAACTCCAAATCGTGAGTTGCATAGAGCCTTTCATGCTCTTTCAATTTTCTAGACTCATAACATATTACAAACCCATTCTGGCTGAGGACTCCCCCTGTCCTTCTTTGCATGCATCTGTAAACACTACAAAATCTTCATTTGGATCTACAATCCTCAGGATTGGAGCACTGGTTAACAACTACTTCAATTGCTGGAAGCTTCTCTCACATTCTTCTGTCCATTGAAATTTCTTCTCCTTCCTTTGCAAGGAAGTGATGGGGTGAGCTATCCTTGAGAACCCTGCAATGAACCTTCTGTAATAGCCAGCTAGACCCATAAAGGATCTGACTGCTGTCACATTCTTCGGCGTTGACCATTCTCTGATGGATTCTATCTTCTCAGGATGCACGACTATCATGAGCTTTTTATTATCTGCTCGGTGAGTCTGGGCATCTTTTTGCAATCTTTCAATGATTCTCATCATGTTTCCCTCCTTATCTATCTCTTCTCCATGCCCATTGGAGTTTGATCCTTCAACTCCCAAATGGACATTCATTCCTCTAGCTTCATTCCCTGAACTGGAAGCATTCCGTGCCTCCTCCATTTCTCCGCACTACGCAACAATTCGATTCGGTTTTGACAATCGTTAGCTCTGCAAACACAATGTGTAGTCAACCGAAATTTGTTAGGCCATCAGTCCTTAACAAATTCCACAGTATTCATAAACCAATCTGATTCAAGAAAACTTTTAGATTTCATTCTGCGGTTCTCGAGCAATCAAGAATCCCCGAATATCTTTTCTTTCTGAGCTCTGCTCTGTTCTGCAATAATTTTCGGGCACTAGCCCCTTTCTCTTAGCCCCCAACCCATGCGACCACGAGCTGTGGCCAAGCTTTAGGTCGATAGGCGCTTAATCGGGACTTCGGGCCTCCGACTTTAGAAGTTTTCAAAGCACATCACAACAAATCTCTTGGAGTTCTGGATTGACGAACTCGCGAAGCAGGGTGGGTCAACAGTCCACGACTACCCAACATCCAACGATTGACATCCATTATAGAACTTCAGGCATCTAAGATACGAGACTTCGGAGCTTCGAAGCTTCGGGACTTCGGAGGATTTCACATCCGCACACCCCCAACACCCCGAACCCCGTTAATCTTCGAACACTTCCATGTCACCTTTGGTGACATCATTACGTCTCGTCACCTCGACGTTACGAAACTTTTGAAAGTTCTTCCTTTCGTTCCCTTATGAAACATTCTTCCATAGTGTCAGGTCTCCGGACTTCACAACTGGTGCCCCGCGTCCACTGGACCCACGGTTTCCGTACTTGAATTAAGATATCGAATAGTCACATCACTTAATGCCTTTCAAATTGCGGGGGCACGCATCCGCGGTTTGGAGTAACCCGACTTTCGTCCCGCAATTCCTTTGACGCTGACACGTAACCCCCCCGGTAAAACCGTGGTTTGAATTGCGGGACTGCCCTCGAAAATGAACTCCCATGCAATTTAGGTCCTCGCAATGCCTCTTGGCCATCAATCTTGATGTATTGTGATCAACGCTAGTGTGGGCCCGCCGTATATTGACCTTTAACTACGTTATGTAATCTCGGGGTCCCACTAACCATGCTCATACGGAGTGCCACGTGGCGGAATACTAGCGGCTGACATGTGGCCCAATCAGATGGGTGTCACGTGTCACGTTGCATATGGCATTTCAATCTTCCACGAGTTCGAAACCCACTGACACGTGGCACACAACCCATGTGTCCACGTCAATCCAAGTGACATCATCATGCCACGTTACTCCGAAATTTCAAGCTTTGGAAGTTTTTACGCCTGCTTCCTTCCAGTTTCCCGAATTCTAAATTTTCGAACTTCTTTACCCTCCGAGTCCACATAGTATAACTGTCAACATTCCAAGTGGGGGCACGTGGCAGGTATAAGAGAGGTCCACGTCACCTCCAGGTGACATCATCACGACTCACCACTTTGGCTCTTCGGGCTTCGGACTTCGGGAGTTCTCGCCTCCGCACACACTAATTCTCTCGAATGCCGAAATCCCGAACAAGCCCATCTGCTGACACATGTCCCTCTCGACATACGGTCTAGATTAACTCCGGACTTCGGAGCTTCGGAGGCTTTCGGCCTCTTCCGCTCTATATTTTATGATGTTATCTACTAGTAATTGCAGTCATTAAATTATTGAAACTTTGATATTTGATGATGTTATCTACTAGTAATTGCAGTCATTAAATTATTGAAACTTTGATATTTGATGATGTTATCTACGAGTAATTCCAAGCCATGATTCCAAAAAATTATTGAAACTTTGAAAGAAAGGATTATCAATAAATGAGCAAGAACATTTAAATGACAAGCAATGTTCCACCATTGCTTATATTCAGATCCTCATCATTAGTATCAATCTTTGCCTCTACCTTGATCCTCTAGAGACATTAATGAACACCTCCCAATTTTGATGAAACCACCTGATTGAAGCCTTATAATATGGTAGAAAAAGCTTAACATGCCTAATGAATGATTTTGGTTTGAGTGAAAGGTACATTTCTGCTAAGGCCATGTTAGAGGAGTTCAACAATCAATACCACCAACATCAAGGTACATAAAGGGCTTGGTGCTTTTGATTAAATGCTAATCCCATACCCTCGTACGTGATATAATCCAATGCAAATGTTGCAATCCTACCAATCTTGAAATACTGAAAACTGTGAAGTCTACTGGATTTTGAATGGGATATGAAATTCTACTTTCTCCATATCAAGTTCGATGAGGTTGGAACCACTCTCAAACATCCTGAAACAATTAATGGTAATGTTAAAAATTTAAGTAAAAGGATAAAAAGGAAAGATAAAGATTTAAGTACTTAGTAAACCATTAATTTCCAGCGTTTTTGGTCAAACCCTTTAAAAAAAAATTCAATCTTGCATGTTGGTGGGGTCTAGTACCTACTTGACCGAGTCAAACCCTTCTCCATCCTTCTCCAACAACAACAAACAAAAATGACAAAAAAAACTCAAAAAATATGCTTTATGAGGATGATTTCCATTAACTGGCCACGACTTTTACCAAAAAATTGCCGACTTTTTGAAAAAGTCGTGACTTTTTCAAAAGAGAAAAAGTCACGATTTTTATGGGCCGATTTTTCGTGAAGCAGAAAAAATACGACTTTTTCAAAAAGTTGCGATTTTTCGGTGACTTTTTCAACATTGTGGATAGTGATCAAGCAAACATGATAATCACCAACAAACTGGATAATTTCCAAGAAAATCCGAGAATCACTATGGAACTATGTAATCTCCAAGTGAAATGAATAATATATCTCCAATTTGATAGTTTCCTTGAGAGTCACATTGTACAACCCTAGAATGGGGGAGATCTCTGTGTGTTCATGTGTACATGCGTGTAACATTATAATGTGTGTATGGTTGTATATATTTATTATATTATATTATATTATTGTGCATGTTTTGTAGGAATAATGGTGAAGACATATAACATTTATTGAGAGATAAATCATTTACAAAGGAAGTATGGAAGGAACCATTGATTCTAAGAGGTGGCATTGGCAAATAGGAAGGGCCCTCATTGGTAAAAGGTGAGATCTCCATGTGTTTATCTGTACATGCATGTAAAACATTATAATGTGCGTGCGTTTGTAAATATTTATAATATTATTGTGCATGCTCTGTAGGAATAATGGTGAAGACATAGAACATTTATAATTTTATTGAGAGACTGTCTTTTCACAAAGAAAGTTTGGAAGGAAGCATGAAGTTTGATAGGTGTCATTGGCAAATGGGAAGGGCCCTCATTGGTTGAATGCCTCAAACTATGGTTTGAAGATGCAAGACTCGCCTTGTGTGGTCTCATGGGCAATTTGGATCGCTAGAGATACCATCTTATTGCAGGATATCTTTCACAAGATTAGGTATGTGTGAAGATCTAAAATTTCATCTGAAATATAAGGTTTGAAAAGATCCTCAATCTCCTAAATTAGAGAAATCTAAAAGTTGTTTTTTTTAATGGAGCAAGCTAGGGAAATCCTAGTACTTATGGAGTGGAAGGTGTGTCGCATGTTTCTGAATAGTGTTTTTATTTCAAGTTGGGACTAGGCAAAGGCACAAACGATTGGGCTGAACTCCATGCTTTATCAAATTTGCTTAAGGTTGCCACTAAAAAAGGGATCACAACACTGCAAGCCTTTGGGGATTCCAAACTTGTAATTGAATGTATAAAAGGTGTTTACATGATGCAATATCACTCTTAGAATGTTGTTGGATTAGGTGATGACCGTAGTTGGTTAGTTTGAGGATAAAAGGTCTGCACATGTATATAGGACTTTAAACAAGGATGCTTTTGAACTCTCTAAACATGGTGTTTAAGAATTTAAACGATGGTGATTAAGTCTCTAAACAAGCCATTTTGGGCCCTCAAGGTTTGTTGCATGTTGAAGAGCATAGAGTGGGGAATTATTCTCTAATTGAGCTCCTAAATCAATCTCTTATATCTTGATCCAACTTTTGGGATGAGTTTTTTGTCTTGCTGTTTGTTGACGAGCTCTAACTTGAGGATTATGCTCTTTGTGATTCTCCTTAGCTTGCATTAGATATTTGAAGTATCACCTCTCATATATCCATGCAATTTCAATATAAATAGCTATATTCCTTGAACATGATAAGATTTTCTTAGTCCCAGTAGGCCAATTTTGAGACTATTTATAGGTTGATATTTTTTGACCTTTGGGTTTTGACGCAGAGAGCGTCTCTGAAATGTAACATTTGACTTATACCTTGAAAATAGAAGTGGTGATTTTTTTTTCTTGGGGAAAAATATTATATTATATTATACTTAAGGGCGACTTTATACGCACACATATATATATTTGCTTTATTATATACTAGCATTGAGCCATCTTAATGCCATATCTGTTTATTGTTGAGAGGGATAAATAAATGTGTTTGCACCCTCAAATTGTTTAACTACATTAAGAGTTCCACCTCTAGTTTTTGATTGCTCTTGAGGCTTAATTGAAGTTTAGGAAGGATCTATTATTCTATATCTCCAAAGAAGCATATAATATTAGGTATTAGTGAGGTGGATAATATTTCTTTAAGAAGAAATCTAGATAATATATCTACAAGTGAAACTCTCCAAGTGAACTAGATAGTATATATGCAAGAAGTAAACTAGATAATATATTTCCCTCAATATATGTCAAAGTGAAATTAGACAAAGTATAAGGCACAATGGGTCAAATATTTCCCTCTTGTGGTTAGAGACCCACAACCACAAGGGGACCACTTTCCAAGGTACCCAAATCTCAGCATATTTGACATGGGGCCATACTTGTTTGAATGTATATATGCATGTTTTTTGTTAGATTTTTCTTATTTACAGAGCATTAGAGTTACCGATGTTCTTTTACTTCATTGCCATTAACATATATATATCATGTACTGAGCAGTAGCAACATAAACAAGAGACAAAAAAAGAACACAAGAGATTTATCCTGGGAAAACCCTAAATGGGGGAAAAAACCCAACAACCTTTCTTAGATAGATTCTGTTCACAAAGTCCAACAATTCACCAGCTCTCAAGAGCTACAGACAAGATATAAACCCTAGCACTAGGCTAGCGCACCTCTAGTGCTCACAGCTGCAGCAACAACACAATACAAGAAGAGTGCACCTCCTTAGAGAGATAGCGCACAAGATAAAGTAGCGACCAAGAATAACCAAAGACCCCAACTCTGCGTCTCCTCTTCCTTCTCAGACTTGTGCACCTTTTCCTCAGTGAGAGAGTGTGATGTGTGTGTTCAAATGAGCAAGACATCCTCCTTATTTATAGTCTTCAAGTCAACTTCCTGGGCCGACTTCTTCTCTAGGAATCTTATTTTTACTTTATTCTTTTTCGTGTGGCCTGACTTCTCTTCTGGGTATCCTTCTTGCTGTTTAATGGTCTTCCTGGACTTCTGAAATCTTCACTTCATCTAAGAAAGGTCTTCTAGAGGAAAGTTCCTCCTGCAGTGACCAAAACATCAACATTTTTAAGTATGTATATATTTAATTTGTGGTTTTCTTCCTATCAAACCCATGACAGTGTGCTTTTGAATGCCAACCATACAGACTCTCATAATGTTAGTTTGCATTCTTGCAAGGCATGGAGATGACCTTATTTATGGAAATTTTTATCGTATATATAACATGTTATATTGTTAAGTATTATTTTGTCTTAATTATTTGAAATAGGTATACATCAATGATGCTTGAAAATGGTTTTTAGTTTGTTGGGTATGCACTTTTTGGTTTTCAAAACATTTTTAAGTGTCAAAAACTAGTACAAAATTATTTTGGAAATGTCTAGAAATGGATGAAGCATTTCTAAAGATGGCAGGAAATGCTTTGGTTTAACCTTTTTTTTGGTTTTTTAGAAAGAAGTGTTGAAAACAAAAAAAAAAGGGATTGGCAGTGCCCATGATGGCCTTTACACGCTAAAATGAAATGGAGCGGGAAAATAAAGAAAATTTTGGATTAGAGGGAGATCATTTTTCACTTGATTTGGCCACTTTCATTTTCATAGTCACACTTTTTGGACAACCAATGTTTTTTTGATAGTAAATGTACAAATTTAGGTTAGTATTTCTTCTAATGGAGGGTTTTCTTAGCATGGAAGGATTCTTGGTTTTGCAACAACTATGGTTTCTGAGGGTTTTGAATTTATTCCTCATTTTGTTGTACAACACAACAAAAATAACATCTTCCTAAAGTGTTAAAAATGAATAAAGGGTTTGACAGTGCCCATGATCGCTGTTGGCGCATGATTGGAGACTAGGGTTCTAAGAGTTTGCCAACAAAGGCATTGCTGTAGTCTAGAGCGCTGGCATATTCAATGTCCCGCAAGGGAAGGAGGTCTCACCTGAAGCGTTGTCGAGACTTATGTGAAATGGAGCGAGGTTGAAGAGAATGCAGTGGTGGGAAGAACACAACCCAACTAATCGATCATGGGGTTGGGATGGTAAACAGGGAAGACACAATCTAAACGAAGTTACAAAACACATACAATGATGCCTACTTCATACATGAACAAATCTATGGAAAGTAAAGTAACCAGACAAATCAACAATGGCATGTATGCAGTGAAGAAATCCAAGATGCATAACAAAGACTTGCTCAAAATAAGCATACACAATTCATCAAGATACATACACCATTTATTTTAATTTTAGGGGTCCAATCATCTCTTATATTAATATCATTTCATAACTTCTGATACCGAGTTCCGTTTCCATCTTGTACAAAGAAGAGTAGATCAACTATAAACTCAGTACATGGTTTTCCCGCAGCTGGTATGATCACATCAAGCGTTTACAATATTCGTAACTCTGAAATCATTACAACAGTCGAGAGCTAGAAAGAACAACAATTCCCAAGAATGATAACAATTCACAACAAAACCCAGAACGACTCATCAACCAACTAATCCTCTAGTAACTTAATCCCAACCTATTACATAACTCCTCACTATCCGATTTTTCCGCGGACTTCTTTCTTTCTTCATAAGTTCATTCTGGTGTTGTGCGTTCTTGATTTCGCCTTCTTCTGGCATTCTCTCGAATGTTCCGACTTCTTCCACTGTTCTGTCCAACTGGCTCATGTCTGCTTTCCGCACTGACATTCTGACGCATCACTTTCCGTTGGCTTTCCGTTGGCTTTCCGTTGCATTTCTCTATTTTCCGCCAGTCGTAGCCTTACGCTAGTTTTCTCTGCTTTTCCTGCAATACTATGATATTTCTGCAAAATCGAGTCTTCTCCAAAAACGGAGGGTCCAACAATGGCCTTCACACCCTAAAATGAAATTGAGAGGGAAAATAAAGAGAAATTTGGATCAAAGGGAGATCATTTTTCACTTGATTTGGCCATTTTCATTTTCACATCAACGCTTTTTGGACAACACAAAAAATTGATAGTAAGGGTACAAATTTAGTTTGGTATTTCTTCTAATTGAAAGTTTTTTCAATGTGAAAGTATTCTTGGTTTTGCAATAGTTATAGTTTCTTTGAGGTTTTTGAACTTATTCCTCACTCTATTGGACATCATAACAAGAATAACATCCTCCCAAAGTGTTGATGGCTTCACTGTATTAATTGCTACTCAAACTTCAAAAAGTAAATGGATTTTTGTGGATCCATGAACATCATTAATGGATTATGTGACTTTGGTTTCCAAAAGAGCTAGGAACAATGGTGTAAAGAACCTTTATAAGTGCACCTTTTACAACCTTGAATTTCAAGGTAGCCATACAAGAGTGAAAGGGCTTTTTGTACTTGAAAAAGGGCATGGATTAGGGCTTGTCCAAAAATTCCCAAATACGAACATTGAGGTTGCATTATGAAAGCTTACCTTTCTTGGAAGAACACAAATATGAGGAAGATGAAGTGGGATAAGATGATGAAGAAGAAAATCAACTCTACTTTTCAACAACTACAAAAAGCCATGGTAAGAGAACAAATTAAAATGAAAAAAGAGATACTAAAAAAAATTTGATGAGTATGTACACCATTCCAAAGTATGAGCAAGTAGACAATTCTATTGCTATTTTTTTTTAATGCAAATGAAATTCCTTACAAGATTGCATAGTTACCTTCGGATGAGAAAATGGTGAATGCTATCATGGAAGCCCCACTTTGTTTCAAGTCACCTGGTTTTAACAAATTGAGGACCACATTAATTGATAAGTCCTTGAGTATAGTGGAACAAAAATTTGTCAAGGCATAAACAAGATTGAGTAAGGTATGGCTATTAAATTATAATGTATGGTTGGACAGATAGGAGCCATCATCATTTGCTAGACATGATCGTCAGTGATTTCTAATGTCCTTGCTTTTTGAAGGAAATATATTGCTTAGGAAAATGTAGTTCAAGTAATTACATATGTAGCTTGAGTTTTGATGTTGCATAAACTATTTCTACATTTATTTTGTACCCGTTATGTAATGCATGGATTGAACAATTCACAAAACAATGCAAGAAAAAATGATTGGATTGCTCAATGAAACATAGAGGCTAAGTTACCGGGATTTGGATACGGATATGGATTTGTAGATTTTTTAAAGGTCAGGATCCGGATACGGTGTGGAAACAATGGGTACAAACTATATATATATATATATATATATATACATATATTCTAGAGCCTAACCTCTATTGATACAATTTAAAGACCTTGACATGCAACTGCATCTCTATGTGTAGAGAAAACCTGGTCACCTGAAATAACCCATTGGTGGTATGTAAGGGGGAAGATCTCCACTCCTGTCAAATGCCTTTGAGTCTTGGGTCGTTAACCTGTTTCCTTACTTTCGAGGAAGACAAGCTCGTAGTCAATCAATTTTTTTATAATTTGTAAAAATAAAACTTAAATAAAAATTATAAAATTTTGAATATATATGACTTATGTTATATTTATGTATACATTTTAAATATATGATACTTATATAAAATAACTTAATAAATTATATATATATATATATATATATATATATATATATATATATATAAATTTATAAATTTTTATTTATACTTTAATATATAAATTATAATATAAATATAAAACTTAAATTATAAATTATAATACAATTAATATAAATATAAAACTCAACTTAAATGTACAAGTTAATAAGATCTATTCTACATACACACACACACACTTTAATAATCATATACATAACCTTTTAATATATTATACATTTAGATAATATAGTTATTAATGTAGGCCTTATACATTTATATAATGTAGTTATAAATAATATAGTTTGTGATAGGGCTTCAACTTTGTTCTTGATGCAGGCGACGACAATTTGGTCAGGGATGGCGTTAACATAGTTTCCAGATGCCCAATATGTATTACAATGATGGCAACTAGTACAGGGGTGAGGTCGTAATCCGATCCCAAGATAGATGGATCCAAAAGGTCAGCAGGACAAAGTTGATTACAACGACGAGGTGGGTTATTCAGAGGAGGTCTTCGTCTTTGATGAGGATTTCATACGCAACCAGGTGGATCGACGAGGACAAGCTTCTAACCAAATCCGACCATTGGATCTTCATGCAAATCTCGGTAGTAGAATAGTAGATCAAAGGATGGCAGGGCCATTAATCCAAACACATGCAAACTCAATTCACTATCATCCCGACGTTGTGAAGGTAGTGCAGGAACGAGCTGTAGTAAATGTGCATAGGTTTGCCCCTCATGCTATCACAACGCAGTAGAATTGTGACAAGGGAACTTTTCGATCTAGATCCATTCAAGGTAGACCCTCTATAACGATCGAAGTTAATCCTCATTCTCGGGCGAGTTACAAGAAAGGCGAAGATTTAAGAATTTCTCCTAGCCTTGTGAGAAAGCCGATTTCGAGGTGCTAGAAAGCAAATAAAGAACCAAAAAAAATGGTGGTTGGGACGACGTCTCGCTCGATGAGATCCCCGAGTTATTAGGCAAGACGACAATGGGTTGTTTTTGTGGTAAGGTTGTCTACCCAAAGGCACTCGAAATTTGGATCGACGAGAACTGGACTGATATTTTGGGCTATAGGCCTGGATTCCACACTCTCTCTCGGGGGTGGATTTGTTTTAAATTCCGGTCCAGGGAGGACCTAAATCTTATTTTCAGCTGGATTTGGGGCTAGGGACCTTCTGATTTAGTCTTAAAGGAGTGGCCTGTCTCCTTTGGTCCAGCTCGAGTCCTCTTGGCCCCGACGAAAGTCCGGGCGCTTTTGCTCAATCTTCTGTTGATTTTTTGGCATGCAGAAATGTTATAGGCCATAGGGAACAAAATTGGGAGGTTTTGTTGTCTGGAACTTGATTGGGATACGAAGCTGGACTGTTGATGGGCATGGGTACAGGTAGAGGTGGCCTTAAGGGAAGGTTTGCAGTATGAAATCAAATTGGTGTGGCAATGTTTCTCAATGATTCAGAGGATCGACTATTGGAATGTGCGGTTTTGGTGCTGTGGGTGCAATGAGGTTGGCCACCTTCAGGCACAATGTAAACGACACCCTTCACAGTTTTTGAACATTTCAGAAAGTATTGAAAAGGAAATCACTAGAGGTCAATGATCGTGCGGATGGTGGTCACTTAGGAGTTGGGGAATCCGGTAGCGACGCTGAGGCAAAAAGAGACCAAAGAGAGACCTCTCCTACTCTCTCTTTCTTCGACGAATCTCATGGCGTCCCGGATGGTAAGTGCTCGAGTCCCTCCTTTTTCTTTCCAAAAGCTCTTTAAATTTGTCTCCTCCTAAGTCTTTTGTTTTTGGTGGTGGTGATGACATCTCTCGCGTCAAGCCTTAGTCTCCCTCATGTTTAGTTAATGGGTCTTCTTCCCCTCTTAAAAAAAACTCCGATGCCTCCCCCCCGAGGAGCATCTACTGTCCTCCTCTTGTCAGGGGGTCAGATCCCTCTCAGTTGTTTTTCATCCCGTGTCTCCTACTTCCTTTGGGGACACCTCAAATGACAATATATTCTTAAAATCGTTTGTCAAGTCGGATTATTTGCTCAGATCTAGAGTCAAAGCAGGGTTGGTAGGGGATTCTGGTGAGGGTTTGGATTTTAACAAGGCGCCAGGTGGACTGGTAAGCAAAATATCTTTTTTGTCCAAGGCCCTAATGAAAGCAAAAAAGGAGGTACAGGATGTGGAAGACAATCAATGATCTATAGGGCCCTTAGAGCAGGGTTGGCCCATCCCGAGGTTACCCAATGATTAGTCTCTACCTGAATATTATAGGGGTTGGGTGTGCCCACAAAATTTTAGCTCTCAAAAGGCTTGTGCTATTGCAGGAGCCGAATGTAATACTCCTGTAGGAAACTATGTGTGTAGTGGACAAAGCAGAGGGTTTTCTCAATTCCCGACTAAGAGATTGGTCCTTTTTCTCTTTAAATTCGGAAGGCCTTTCTGGGGGGTTCCTTTCACCGTGGAAGTCGAGCTTTGTGTGCTCTCTCTCGACGCAAATTCCTTCGGGGCTGGTTGTGGAATTGAGGGATCCTGTTCTAAAGTTCTCTTTTAAAATTATAAACTTATACGGGCTGTATGCTGAGCGTATTCCATTTTGGGAGTTTTGTAGGGAGAGAATATTGTTTTTTTTTGGGGGGGGGGCCTAAATTTCAGTCTCTTCTCAGGAAATTTGGGGGGAAAAGAGAAAGAAAGGATTATCAAGAGGGTTTTTTCTCAAATTGGGTATCTAGGAACACTCTGGTGGATGTAGCTCCTCAGAAGATCTCTCAAACCTGGAGGAATGGTTGAGAAGAGAAGGACTTAATTGGTAAAAGACTGGATCATTTTCTCAGCTTTGAAAATCTGGTGCTTAATTCATGGGGTATTTTGTCCGGGGTCATTGATGGTGGTTTCTCGGACCACATGCCAATTTTCTTGAAAATTGTGAAACCTGATAAAGCAAAGCCTTCCCTTTAAAATTCAATGACTTGTGGTTGTAGGAAGAGGAGTTTCGCTCGCTAGTTTTGAATGCTTGGGTCCATTTATCGAGAACAGAAGGATGCTCCTATATGAGTCAGTTCTCAAACAGTTTAGTTAAGATAGACAATTTATCCAAAATATGGGCCAAAGAATTTCAAAATTGTTCCCAAACAAGTCTTAAGGAAACTGAGAAAGCCCTTAATTTTCTCTTGACAGAAAAACTCACGGGTTTCCGTAGCTAGGATGAAGAGATGAAGCTGGGAGTTATTTTAAAATGGAAACAAGATCTTCTACCGTTGGAAGAAAAGAGATGGAGACTTAAAAGTAGGGTTGTGTTTTAAAAGAGGGAGACAATAAGACAAAATTCTTCCATAGATATGTTCAGTACAAGAAGGCTTGGAATACAATCAGTGATATCAAAGATATTAACGGAGTTTTGGTGTCCTCTCATGCGGAAATGGCAGAAGCAGGAGTTGAATTTTTCAGCGCCATGTTTAAAGAAAAGCCAGGTTGTCCCATTGAAGAAATTCTTAAAGCGGCTGACCTCTTTCCCAATAAAATATCGGAAGATATGAACAAGGTTTTAATGAAAAAGGTTTCTCAGACATAAATCAGACATAAATCTAAAAGCCCCGGTCCAGATGGTATGTCTGTGGAATTTTATTTGGGATTTTATAACCTGAAAAAAGATTTATTGAAATTGCTTCTAGAATCTCAGGAATCTAGAAGGATGTTCGGCCTGCTCAATTAGACATTCTTAGCCCTCATACCGAAGTCTTTCGAGCCTTCTTCTTTCACAGATTTCTGCCCTATCTCTCTCTGCAACCTGGTCTACAAGTTAATCTCCAAGATTATCACGAATAGAATCAAACCTATTTTTAGCGATATCATCTGTGAGGAACAGTTCAGTTTTTTGTTCAAACGTCAAATCCATGACGTTGTGTCTCTAGCCCAAGAAGCTTTACATTCTATAAAGTTCAACATATCCCCTCCTTTGTTCTAAAACTTGACTTCTCTAAAGCCTTTAACAAGGTCAATTGGACCTTTATAAGACTTGCTCTGATGAAGATGGGCATGGATCTGGTCACAATGAATTGGATTATGGGCTGTATAGATTCAACATCTTTGGTTGTGCTCATTAATGGTTCCCCCTCAAAGTTTTTTCGCTCCTCCAGAGGGCTCCGTCATGGTTGCCCTTTGTCAGCTTTTCTTTTTCTCATCGTGGCTGAATGGGCCAAGCTGTCTCATGCAAGAGGCCAGGAACAAAGTCCCACTCTCAGCCCTAAAGTTTACGATTTCAGAGTTTATCTCTCACTTGCTTTTTGTCGATGATGTAATGCTCTTTGGTGTAGGTACTGTTAGAGAAATTCATTCTTTAAGAGCAATCTTGGACTTTTTCTGTTCAGCAACCGGGATGGAACTAAATAGCAGGAAATCATCCATCAGAGTTAATGAAATGGAAGCAGAGGCAAGGGAGCAGTTGGACTCTAGTTTCCTTTCAAGGTTTTGGATATAGATGCAGAAATCAAGTACTTGAGTTTTGTTTTAAAACCAAATTCATATGGTTATGTAGACAATGTCTTGCCTAGCCTTAAAAGTTCAAGCAAGAACTGATATGTGGGTGAACCGTTTCTTTCACGTGGTGGAAGACTAGTGTTAATCAAATCTGTTCTCTGTAGTATTTTAGTTTATTGGGCAACTGTTGCAAAGATTCCAAAAGGAATCTTAACCCAAATACGCAAAGCGTGCTTTAAGTTCTTATGGTCAGGGAAGAATAAGGAAGAAGGAATCCTTTGGTTAAATGGTCAAAACTTGCAAGACCAAAGGACTTAGGAGGTTGGCGAATTCATAACTTGTTTTGGTTCAACAAAGCCTTGGCAGCAAAAATCCTTTGGAGGCTCATATCCAACAAGATGTTGTGGGGAAGAGTCCTCACTTCCAAGTATATGGCAGGGAAATCCATTGAAGATTGGTTTAAGAGTCCAAGGAAATCAACGTTTGTAAGTTCAACAGGATGGAAAGCCATGGTAGATGCTTTCCCCTGGATTGAGGCATGGTCTGAATGGGGTCTGAATGGTGCATAGGAAGCAAACGAAATGTGCGGATTGGGGAAGACCCCTGGGAATGGTCAACAAATAACTTCAAACTCTCGGAAGGACCGATAAGAAGGCTCCACGCTTAGAGTATTTTCTCATTGAAGGATGCAACGAATCAAGGAATGGACATCATAGGCAGATGATAGATCTATTTGGAAATTAGTGGCAGACCTAAATTTAAAAGGGGATATAGCAGTTGAATGGTCAGAGTTCGCGTCCTCTCTGAAACAGTGTTTTATTCTCTTAGTGGAGAATGAGCCGGATACCATTTGCTGGGCAAAGAACAAAAAATCGGGTTGTTACAGTATCAAATTGGGTTATCAGGCTTTGGCAGAAGAGTCATCTGAAGAAGCTATTAAATGGTGGTGGAGAACTACATGGAAATGGAAAGTGCCAGAAAAAATGAAATTTCTGTTTTGGTTAGCTATGGAGCATAAAATTTTAACATGGGATGTTTTGTGCAAAAGGGGCTGGAACGGTCCGAATCGTTGCTCCGTATGCTACCTTCAGGGTGAGTCTGCCTCCCATCTTTTCTTTCAATGTTCATATGCCAGTCATGTATGAAATCTAGTCTCCTTGAAGTTGAGAATTCCACAAGTTCCTTTCGATTAGAGTCTAGAGGAATGGTTGGATGCCTGGAGCAAAGAATCGACGATCTGAGAGTTTGTTTCTCTCCCGTNTCAATGTTCATATGCCAGTCATGTATGAAATCTAGTCTCCTTGAAGTTGAGAATTCCACAAGTTCCTTTCGATTAGAGTCTAGAGGAATGGTTGGATGCCTGGAGCAAAGAATCGACGATCTGAGAGTTTGTTTCTCTCCCGTGTTTTATAATATACTTTATTTGGTGGCTGAGAAACCTTAATATTTTCCAAAGCAGGTTTATCCCAGTGGAGGTGATAGTGGATTTGTTCTATCAGATGGCGATTTACTTTAAGAAGAATCCAGGCAAGAAGAAACAACGTATTCCCTCGATGCCAAAGTTGTTGGAAGAAACCCCGTGGGGTTTTTTCGATGGGGCCAACCAAGGCCATCCCCCATTCTGTGGAGATGGGGCAGTTCTATATATAACAACAAAACTTCATTTTGAAATTCGTTATACTCCAGGCAGGGGATCAAACATGAAGGTGGAAGTAACAACAATCTGGGATTTACGCTTTCTGGCCATTTCTTTAAATTTGTGAAAGCTTCATATTTTCGGCGATTCGCAAGTGGTGGTGGATTGGGTCAATGGCAATTTTCAAATTCAGCTGGCAAGGTTACAACCAATAATGAAAAGGATTAGGGAGCTGTTGGGTGAGTTGGTATGGTTCTCTTGTGCTCATGTCTACATGGAGTTAAATCAAAAGGCAGATCAACTATCCAAGGAGGCTTTGGAACTTGAAGTTGGGGCTTGTTTCTATTAGGAATTTCAGAACAATGAGTTAGTCCATGACATGTCTTTTGATCTTGAAGTTTAAGTTTATAAGCTCATGAGTCTGTTTCCTTTTTTGTCTTTATAAGTTTATGATGTCATAGACAGGAAAATGTAAGAAAGAGGAAAAGTA
>ML777963.1:56667-80777 GCA_009831015.1 Picea engelmannii
CTGGCACAGAAATCAATGATTCCGTACAGTCTTCTGCTAGCATGTGTGAGCAGAAATCAGGTTGCAGTATGGGCAGCAAGGTCAAGTTTGTCTCAGGCAGAGATAAGTTGATAATTTGGATTGCTATTTTGAAGTTTTGATGAACAGAAAAAATTTTATTAGTTGTAGAGTTTCTGTAAATTTGCTCATTAATAAATTTATCTCTCTCTAGGGTTTTTCCCCACAATGGGGTTTTTTCCCTGGTCATTGGACCAAAATCACTTGTCTACTTGTATTATCAGAGTATGGATCAGTGATTTGCTTGACTTAAGTATTTTAGCTTTCAATTGCTTTATGTTTTAAAGGCATTTATTAAAGACTAAAATCTCAGGTTAGTCAAGTGTTTGACAAAATGTGTGAATGAGATCATTATGAATTTGTCATTAAAAATCTTCAGAATTTGCCTTGTATTTGTTCTGAAGACATATTTGCAACTAATGGGATTCATTCCTCTAAGCGACTTGACCAAATTCCAAATCTTGTTTCTCTGCAATGCTTCAAATTCCATTAATATTTTCAACTTTTTGAAAAAGGTTCAAAAAAATAATTCACCAATTCACACATTAATTAAAACCAATTTTACATTTGTCATTATCGGGAATTTATCAAGCAATGCTCCACCATCGCTTATATTGGGATCCTCATCATTAGTATCACCCTTTGCCTCTTGTCTAATCTTTGCCTCTACCTCGATCCTCTAGGGACATCAGTCAGCACCACCCTATTTTGATGAAACCGCCTAATCCAAGACTTATAATATGGTAGAAAAAGCTTGACATGCTGAATCAATGATTTTGGTAGAAAAAGCTTAACATTTTTACAAAGGTCATGACAAAAGAGTTGATCAATCAATACCACCAACATCAAGGTACATAAAGGGCTTGGTGCTTTTGATTAAATGTCAATGTCATACCCTCATACATGATAGAATCCAATAAAAATGTTGCAATCGTACCAACCTTGAAATCCCGAAAAACTCTTAAGTCCGTTGACTTTTGAATGAGATATGAAATTCTACTTTCTCCATATAAAGTTCGATGATGTTGGAAGCACTCTTAAACATCCTGAAACAATTAATGTTAATGTTAAAAATTTAAGTAAAAGTTTCCTTTGTCTTTCCTTCTTACACTTTTACTTCAAGAACTCAACATTACCATTAGTTGCCAACATTTTTGATCAAACTGTGTGAGGCAAAACTTCCTTTTGCAAAATGAGGGTTAAAAGACCAAGAATATGGTTAATAAGGTGATATTGATGCAGACAGGGCGATAATTTCCAATTTATCGCGATAATTACCCAATTTATCACAATAATTTGAATTTATCGCGATAAATTCATATTAGCGAAATTATCACGATTATTTCAAGCAATATTATCGTCGAGGTTGGTTTTGGCGTTATTATCGCAATAATTTCGATAATATCGCGATAAGTGTAACGCTGATTAAAACTCATCAAATTCCCCTACTTTTCCTACATATTCACTAGAATTTTTTATCTTCTAGGCTTTGGAATCTCAATTTCTTCTTCCTCTTGTTTTTTATCCTTGTGCTTCTCTTCCACACTCCTTTCTCTCTCCTTTTGGAGATAATCATTGGCTTTTTCACAATAGTTTCCAGAGAATCTATTGGAAGCTTGAGACAACCTTTTCTCTTGTTCCCTTCCTCTATTGTTGCACCTGCAAGTTCATCAAAAATAACATCCCAACTGACAAGCATCTTTCTATAAACAAGATCATATAATTTATAGGCCTTTGACAACTTACTATAGCCAATAAAAATACACTTCCTACCTTTATCATCGAGTTTGTTCCACTTTTCTCTAGAACATGCACAAAGTTTTTACATCCAAAAATCCACATATGTAGAATATAATGCTTTTTACTAACCACACATTCTAGATTCTTCCTTTTAACTGCTTTTATTTGTGATATTCAACACATACATCATCATATTCACAACTTCTACCTAAAAATAGTAATGCAAACTCCTAGTATTCAACATGCACCAAGTGATTTTGAGTATTGTGTGACTCTTCCTCTCCACTACCCCATTTTGCTTCAAAGAATAGCCTGCAATTTAATGCCCTTTAATGCCTTATGAGTTACAAAACCTTTGTAAATCACCAGACACATGAGCTACGCGTATCAAATTTATTCCTTAAAAATTAGACCCAAATTCTTCGAGAAAGGTCATCTAAAAATGGTCATCAAATACTTGGCACCAACCAAGTCCTAAGTTGACATTGGTCCACACAAGTCACTGTGAATCACTTCCCACATCCATGTTTCCCTCTAAGACTTTCCTAACTCAAAAGAAAATGCATCAGATTTTTGTTTTAAAAATATACTCAAAATTTTACTTCTTTCTTGAAATTTTAAAGAAAGCAAATGCATCAAATTTATTCTTTAAACAATACACCCAAATTATCATGGAATAGTCCTCTATAAAAGTCATGATAGCACTAGAACCACCCAAGGCATGAGTTAGAGTTGGCGCTCACAAGTCAATGTGGAATCAATTCCAACACCTTTGCTCCACTCTAGACCTTTCCTAACTTGAACTTCTCTCTGTATTGGTTTCTTCCAACAAAAGCTTCACAACTTGCATTGCCCAACTTCACTTGTTGAAAATTTATTCATTAAAAGCATATACCCAAATTCTTCATGAAAAGTCACATATAAAGGTCATGCAATATCTAGCACCACTAAGGCCTAAGCTAGCATTGTTTAAACAAGTCGTCACAAATCAATTCCAACACCTAGTCTATAATCCAAGATTTTCTTGACTCAAACATCTTTCTATGTTGTTTTCTTGCAACGCAACCTTCACACATTGGATTGTCCAACTTCACCTGTGTAAGTCCAAAAAACATTTGTTGTTTATATAAAAGTTAAAAGTACAATAAACATAAATGACCATACCTTTCATCCCACAACATATTTGTTTCCTTGTCCATAGCCACTAGGGCTTCATAACTCACTAGTATTACATCCACCCTATACATTTTATTCTTCTCAACTACTTTGGAAACGAAATTGTTTCTTCTTGCTTTATCATGTATCTGAGACACCTTGCCATCAAAAACCACCTCTATAATTTGGCTTAGTAATATCTTTCATTGAAAGCAAATGTTTCATACAAGAAGGTACATACCATTGTTGAGATTTTACAACTAATCTTCACTAATGGCCATGTGTCAATCCATTATTTGAGGTATTGAGGCCTTAATGGGTTGACTTTTGAGCGGTTAACCCATTTATAAGATTATAACACTTAATGCATTTTAGTGTATTTTTAGTCGATTTGGGTTAAGGCCTACCTAGTCACCTCTTGGGGCTAGCACTTACCCTATTTGAGTGGTATAAATAAACCACTCAACTCATTTTCTAAATCATTCATTCAAGTTTGTGATTGATCAAAACCTAGGGGCATCCTATACATTGTGCATCTCCTTTGGAGTTCATGTGTCTTATGGTATGGTTCATCTCTCTTGTGTTTATCATTGAAGTGTTGTTACATTTCTACAATTTTCTTGTTGATTTGGATCAGGGTTTGTTGGAGAAATTCGATGTAGATCCTCTAACCTATGATTTCAACAACCACATTTTTTTATTTGCTTAATGTCCATCTGACATCTTTATCTGAAACGTTTTCTTTTAACTTCATAACTAGTTTTATTAGCCATGGTCACCATTTCTCCCTTACATGTCTCTGTGTCCAAATCAAACAACAGCTTCGTACAACCTGTTGTGTGTTTTGCGGCTCTATAATCCAAACACCAAAACTCCTTGACTTACTGCTCCTTTGATTGTGCCACAACAAACTAATAATATTTTCCTTGCTACTCTTCCCAACAAAATCAGAGCTCTGTTTCTTCTTGCCAACAATGTTTAGCCAAATGTCCTACTTTTCTTCAAATATAAAACTTCTCAAGTTCTTTGTGATCTAAAGAATGTGCACGACTGGTAGAATTACCTCTGCTTTGTTCTAGTTTATTTATTCTTTGTTCTTCTGGCTTCCTCTACTTTGCAAACTACTTTGTATGGTTTCCTTTCCCATAGCCACAAAAGCTTTTTTCACATTCACCTTCATCATTGCATTACTCCGATTCTTCCTACAACATCAACCCTGTCAACTCTTCAAATTGCATTGTGCCTATTCTTCCTGTCAAATTCAATGAAGCTTTGAAAAGTTTATGCAACTGGCAATGATTTCAGGGTTAATGTTACTAATTCCTTATCAAATTGTTGTTCTTGTTGCAGACAACTCATCACTCTAGTCTTTTAATTTTTAATCAGATCTTCAATCTTACCACCTTCCTCCCTTTTAATGCATACAACGTATTTGTTGAATGAAGTATAAGGGAATCATTTGCAGTTTGACAAGTGTTTTTTCTTGTGCCATTGTTATCTTAATCTTCCATAACATTTCTAAGGTGCTTGATAACATTCTCAGACACAAACAAAGTTAAAATTAACAAAAGCGATTCTAAGCTTTTTGTTCAGTCCCACTCAACAAACCCGAAAGATTTTTAAAAGACTATGTTCTCCATAAGGACTATCTAAGAAGCATAATTTTTTTCTTTTTAATTTATTTGAACCTGACAAGGTTCAATTTTACCACCCAAACAACTTCTTAGCCAGAATTTAATTACAACACGCCCCTTTTAGCTTTGACTACTGTAATTCTATCTTTACATACAACACCCTCCTTTTAGAAGTTGCCTATGAGGTGTACGTCACACCTCTACTCCCATCATACTGAAAAATTTGTGCATAGGTCTGCAGATCACCTTGTGAATTTTTAAACAATAATACTGCTCAATTCTGGGCACACAAAAATTGAGTATCCCTGCCCACCACGTTACAATATTCCATGTCACAATTTGCCATGTCTGGACTCTGAACTACCACCTCTAAATTGAGTCATAAATTCCCTGAAGACCAGAAATGTGATATAAGAAAACAATTAAGCATTCTGGGAACATTTTTCAAGCAAGGATGTAAATGATAGATACCATTGTGAATCACGAAAAAGGATTTTCTGTACACTGAACAGTTAATATGACATTCTGCTTAAGAGAGGATGTCACAACGTTTTAATGATGATTTTGGAATTAATAAACTCAAAGGGAAAGGATTCAATACAAATACTCAGCCCTATTCTTTGCATGACATTACCATTCAACTTGATAATAGATATTAATTATTTTTCTGAACCTTTATGTGAATCTTCTTCGACAGTCACTTTTGAATATGGGATTATGGCCCATTATCGTCATTTGGACGACAAAACCTTCTATAGACTCTTTTTCCGGAACAATTTTAATCCTTTTTCAATAATGCTTCTAAATTCCTATGGGCCACAGATGTACATGTAACAATTAATAGAATTTTACTGAAGGGAATCACTAAAACAGTTTAGGATTTGTAAATGTTGGATTTCGTATGATCAAGGCAAGTTTATTAGAAATCAGAATATATAGAAAGGCCTTCCTAAGAATCAATATATTCTAACAAGTTGCTGATCAACACCATGAAGGCAATCAATTTTCCAGATAAATCTTCAACACCATGAAGGCAACGAATTTTCCAGATTAAAACCAATATTTACTTTTAAGGTGTCCAAGAATTCGATAAAATGGTATATAATATCTTATCATCAACAAACACAGGCACGTTGAAAATGTTTTCATGCACTGAGAATTCTGCTTACTGAAGAATTTTCAGGATCCTATCAGGCTGCCCAACAGGTCTGTCCTTGACCTTATTTGGGCACAGTTTTCAAGGTAATTTCAGGACTGTTTTCAAACTGTTTTAGGACCAGCTAACAGATATGAACTTGCTGCCCACTGAATCTCCCTTTTAAGATATGATTTACTGCTCTTTTGTAGCTGCTGTTTAGATGGGTTTAATTAGGAAGTTTACTGTCCATGATTAGCACATACAAAACAGTAAATACCCTCTAGATCTTTTACACTTCAATGCTGATAACGAAATATGCAAACCACAGAAATTATACACAGGTATTTTTGGTCAACATGACCCTGGAAAAACCCCCATAGGGAAAACCAATAGAAAAGGAATTTTATTATGGATATCTCAAGCAAAATAGCAATAAGAAAATACACAAGAAGAACCTGATACAATAGCCAACTCCACTTGAGCTTGGCTTTGGAGTTCTGCTTGAGATTTGCGCCCTCCTTGGGATTTGCGTCCCTCTTGGGTAATGCACCCCCTTTCCTTGCTTTCCTGCTGCCTTGAAGAATGCGCCCCCTTTGCTTGGTGCGCCCTTTCCCTCAACTTGGTGCGCCCTCCTCCTAGATGCGCCCCTACACAAGCTTAGGCACTCCACTCCAATGGTGCGTCCCTCACAAGCTTGTGCGGCCTCAAGATTTGGTGCGCCCTCTCTCACAAGTGTGCCTCCTTCACTATGGTGCGCCCTCCTTCTCCAAGCTTCTCTTCCTCTCCTCTCTTTTCTTCACTCAAATCTCTCAAGTGAACAATGAATGCCCTTTTTCCCTCATCCTTACGCTAAACTAGGAAACCAATGGCCAAGATTAGATCTAGGCCAACCAAGATCAAGGGTTGAGATTAAATCTCCCCTTTTACTTAAGTTCCTAAGTTACTTTATGTTAATAAAGTCACTTTGTGACTTAAGTGCTAATAAAGTCACTTTGACTTTATACATAAAGTAAAGTGGGTTGAGGGTCACTTTTTCCCCTTAGAGTTAGACACTCAATAACTCAAGGGGACCACTTTCCAATGTACCCAAAACTCAACACTTATTTGGTTGTATCTACTGCATCATTGCAGGAATGCATTACCTCCCATGCAACATGTTGAAAGATTACTGAAGGAGTGGTTAAGAGGAGTTTGGTAGAGCTTCTGCTCTGCTAAGGAGATACTAAAACATTGTCTGTGATTATTATTTATATAGCAATGCTGTGTCAAATAAGGAATGTATACCCACCCTTGCAACCTTTTCAAACCTTTCCAAACCTTACTAAAAGGACAGTTAGAGAGGATCTTAGTTCAGATTATGCTTTTCTGGGATATATTAACAACTAGTCTGTGATTGGATGGCAAGTGCTGAGAGTCGCAGGTTTATCTTTTATTTTTCATGTTAGGAAAGAAGAAGTACTGCTCTTGCAAGATATACTTCACATTTTGATGTCACATATGTTGAGAACTCATATTACTGCCAACTATTCTTTGCAATACAAAACCATACGAAGGAACTTACTATGTAGTTTGAACACTTGAGAGCTCCACAGCCACTAGCACAATAAAAGCAATGGACCATGCACTAAGAAGAGTACCACCAGATCAAGGGAGTGCCAAGGAAAAGGAGGTTGAGGTTCTTGCAAAGCCCACAATAGTAATACAACCTCTATGCATTGCAGATACCAAAGCAGCCAAAAAACTTCCTATCTAGGTTGAACAACTGAGAACCACATAGCAACTAGGGCAATAAGGCAATGGGCCATGCACTAAGAAGAGTACCAGCAGATCAAAGGAATGCCAAGGAGAGCAGATCGGCATTCTTGCAAAGCCCACAGAGAAAAGAGGGAAAAAAAGAAGCAACATGAGTGAAGACACAACAAATAGATGGAATGCTCCCATGGATGATGAGCCTGATCACAACTGTAGGCGATGAGAAAAATAGAACCCCTCTTGGCCTTGGATTCTTTGCAGCCAGCAAAGGACTTATAGTGTTTTATTTGATCTATGCTTCTTGTTTATGAAACTTTGATTTAGTTATCCTTTCTGAAGATTTTATATGACAGGGGAATTGACAATGTTGATATGCATTATCATGCAAGCTATATTTTAAAATGCTTGTGCTTGTACATTTTCCTACATGATAAAATAATTTCTACAATTAAGAAAATGATCAGAGGAATTGTGATATTAGACACCAGAAACCTAGGCAGCTCTTCCTAAAAACTTAGGCAGAAACATGCAAAATATACCTGACACTATTATTGTAAAAATGTGGTTATTAATTATTGTAACCAAAAAGAGAGATTGAAAATATAAGTTGTAGCTGAAAACAGTAGCCTGATTATGGGCATGAAACATTTGCAGAAATGGATAAATAGATCTTACAGCAGTACAGCGCAGGTTTGGAGAATACTGGAGCAGTCTCGATACAAGATCCACTGCTTCTGGAGGTGTGCGTTTGTGAAATACCTAAAAAAGGCAAGGTAAGAGAAAATGCCCATCAAACAATTCTGACAGAGGCACGTCTTAAACAGAAAAGGTGGTAGAAACAACATGTGTACAAATAAGTTTGCTAAGCATTTATTATAGCTGAAAATAGTTTCTAATATAGCAAAACGAATGGCCTAAAATGAATGCTCAGGATAAAATTAAGTAAAACTCTTCAATACCTTGTGCCATGGATGTGCTTTGATTTGAGGGAATTTAAACTCTGTATAATTTGGATTCATGCACTTAATCTCCTCTCGAGTTGGAGTCCCCAAAACCTATAAAACTAAAATATACTGAGCAAAATATATAAAACTGACACCCTCCAAATGAAAGCCATTCTATATAACAGATTGCAGACCTTGATGATCTCCACCAACTGATCAACACCACTTTCTCCAGGAAACAGAGGCTGTCAACCATAATAACAACATAATAAGCAAACTTTAGCCAAGATGTCAATGTAAAAAGCAAGATTACATTTGTAGAGATATATCTTGCACATCTTGATTCTTGAAGAACAGAGGATGCAGGAAAATTCCTACTGCTTGCATTGAGATGCATAGCTAGTATGAGTAGAAGTCAAAACGCCATGTAAAATCAGCATATTGAAAATGGTCACCAGTGACCAACCGTATAAAGGCAAAACCTTTACATTGTAACAAAGTATTTGTAAATAAGCAATACTCTTTGAGTTAATATCTGGGGCACAAAAAGGATGAAGCAGTTTAACACCTATGAGACAATCTAACCCCTTGTAATTGAAAAATCTCACAGAATGCAAGTGCTAAACAGATTCCGGAAATTTCTCCAATCAAAAAGTTCTCATAAGAATATGCAGTCAATGAAAAACAGAAAAGATAGCACCATAAAACTGCAGCCATGATGATCACAAAGCTGTCAGAAATTCAGAATTGCACTTAAACAACACATATATCATCTGTTGAAGGAAGTTGATTTAACAACAAATTGAACCTAACAAGAGAAAAGATAAATCATTATACCATTTCGTTGTTAGAGACTATTATTCTGCGGTACTTATAGAATTAAAATGTCTCATTTCTTCATCTCAAAGTCCTTCTAAAGAAGTCCCTGTACAGGAAACAAGGAACACCGAACACCTAAAGCACACAAATCATGGGATACCCTAATTTTATTGCTATCACAAACTGCTCAATACACCAAATATACCACTGATGCAATTAATTTAAAGATAATAGTATAGCCAACTAAAGAACCTATGGGAAAACAGTGCAAACGAATCTGTTTAAGTATGGGGACAGACTTTAGGCATGCAAGGAAAATGCCAGTAGCAGCGGGAAACACCAACTATGGGATAGTTAAAAGTATAAC
Source organism: Picea engelmannii (assembly GCA_009831015.1). Taxonomy (NCBI): domain Eukaryota; kingdom Viridiplantae; phylum Streptophyta; class Pinopsida; order Pinales; family Pinaceae; genus Picea; species Picea engelmannii. Next base: position 66,274 of record ML777963.1, read on the forward strand.
TTTGATGGATCCTCCAAATGAAACCAAGGACCACCTGGTGCTGGAGAGGTATTCAGGAACCATAAGGGTAAAATAATGGGTATCATATTCTGATTCCTAGGCCAAAAGACAAACAATCAAGCATAACTGCCAGCATGGATCTGTGGGATTAAACAAAGCATACGACTTCCCTTCGAGCATATTATATTCAAAGGCAATTCAAAACTCGTTATTGACTATCTAAATGGGAAGAACCGTAACGCATCTTTGGAAATCAAGAGCAAACTGTCATGGATAAGGAAATCTGAAGGCCTACTTGTTCATCCATGACAAATGAGCACCCAATCAAGTTGCCAATTGGGTAACTAGCTTGGCAGTATCTAAAAAAAAGGATAAAATAATGACTTTGAACCTCAATCAATCATGGAACAAGTAGGTTCACAACAGGGACTAAGGAGAAGGTTATTCAGACCCTACGCACTATAGAAACATCAGTCTTTGGACCAAGTCTAAGTACATTATGAACTCAGATCATGATCAATAAAAGCAACATTTCTAGAGCCCAATGATCAATCAGCCCATCATTTATTTTGTTTTTCCCTCCGAGTCAGTTCCCACCATGCCAAGAAAGGTGATGATGCTACTCGGATTTTGATTGATTGTATATCTGCTTTGCACAAACCCACTGGCTGTCACCTCAATTCAATGCAGAAACTCTGCACCGATCATGCAATGTGGCCTATCTTACAATCATTTTCTCATTCTTCTATTCATGGAGAAGCAAGCCTTCATGGGGCAGACACCTGCCAGCAGAGGAAGGAGGAAACAGGTGTTTCTTGAAAAAAATCTTAATACTGTAAATAGGATGGATTGTTATGAGGGGAAGAAATGAACACATTAAACAGAGAGACAGAGACAGAACAGCTTCAAACAGAAGGTCTTGGGTGCTTTAGACCAAATTGTGCCACTTCAGTGCAGGATGGCAATTGCTCACTCTCACATCAAGAGTGATTACAATGATTTCAAGTGGAGTGCGCTGTAGAATTTGGACCTGTTGGTTGACAACATGATTAAATGCAGAACACCGGTTTATATAGTGGAGGAGCATGCCCCTCCTCCAAGCGTGCAGCAACCAGAGGTCGATAACCATGAAAGTCAGCCTACTACAGAAAAGTAGGGACCAGCCTATTGTTAGCTTTTAGTTGCTCCAAAAGTGTTTTGACCCAGCTAAGAGAGTGCTTCATGGAATGTGAAGGGCTTGTAGTCTCCTAGCCCCTTTGTTTATTTTTGACTTACATCTGGAGAACTTAGATTGGGTGTATGCTTGCCTTGGGATCAATGCTATGGAGGCACACTTCTTGATGTGGTAGTTGGCACATGTGGCATATTTGGCATCTTCTATAAGGCCGCACTTGTTCAGGACGATGGGCACTTGACACGTGTGGAGTAAGCACTTTGAAAGAAGGCGTTAGGCACTTGGAGGTTGGGACTTGGCCCTAGGAGCATGTAACCACCTTACACACAATTTGAAGAGGAATACATGAGTTGAGGAGCCATTGATTGCAGGGTGCACCATCTTGTAAAAGGAGCGCTTGACATGTACACACCTAGCTCAGAGGATGCACCACCTTGGGGGTTGGACAAACCTTAGTGTGACATGTGGACACCTTGCTTTGATGAGCGCTCCATTTCGGCCCTTGTTTGTTGACTTAGCCTAGCGTTGCTYGTGGACTTTCCAATTTTATTKTTAGCCTCCCTCACCTTAGTCCATATAAAGGGAGGAGAATGCCYTTGCTAACAACAACTACTTTGTATCTTAGAGATTGATAGTTCGCATTGTTACACCTCATATTGTGTGAGATTCCACCTTGTGATTTCATCACATTGRTGGAGCTTTGCTTCTTATTCCTTGGAGTTGTTGGACTGAATTGGGGGGATTCATCTTTATGGAGCCCCCTCTCTTCATGGAATCATATCATTTGATGAAGATCTTTGGTTGGGAGAACCTCACTTCTCCTTGGTTGGATGGTGATCATGCTTGCTATTTGGTTCCCTCTTCACAGTTGCATATCTTTGGTTGATGGAGCTTTGGCATTATAAGTTTATGGTTTCACTTGATGCCCTAATGGATAGTTGTGAGATGCTTTTTGGTGCTATGGCATATCATTTGTGAGTGATTCATGATTATGTTGTTCATCCTACCACTCATATGATTTTGGATTATGGTGGGGTGCACTAGGACTTACCACTTGTATTTTCATGGTACAAACCTTTATGACATATAATCCTTATTGGCACACATGTAGAGGCACTTTCTAATATTTTATTTTGTAATGGGGCCATCCCCTTTTATCTCATGTATTAACCTCTTAATGAAGTCGTACTTTATACCATGGTGGGCACATATGTGTAGGTGGCCTATTATTATTTTGATRAAGGTCACCCACTTTTAGCATCTCAAACCATATTCGTTGAAACAAGCCTATGGAAAAGTGAATTAAGTGTTTACCCATGTGATTAAAAATGGCACATATGTGGAGGCAAGAATATAATATTTTATCGTGGGCCTTTCTCCATTCATATGATGGATTGATCCGATGGAGCTAGTCGTGCACTTTACCTAGCCCATGAAAACAATGGAAACAACTAAGGAATGAGGTGAATGGCACATATGTTAACACAAATGTTTATTTTAATGCATTGATGGGGTCGCCTCCTATTATTTCTTCATGCTACTTTTGAAGTGAAGTTGTGGGTTCTCAAATCGTGTGGTAAGACCAGCATCTCATGAGCCGCCACCATTTTCAATAGATATGTGTGGGATGGAGTTGTTGTATGAAGTGGTGGGTTTGATGTGTCATTCCTTGTTCATGCAAACCGTATCGAAAGAGCAGGTGACATGGATTTTATACCACGTGGAACCATTTTTAAATTCTATCAATGGGCATTGCTCATGAAGGGTGTCATACGACACACATATGGGGGGGATTTTTTTATTGGAAGTTGTCGTTTATCATGAAGACACCTTTTGTTATCCATGGGTCATCCTATGTATTTGTTCTAGCCACCTCTACTACACCAAGCTAGCATTCCATTGGCTATTCATGGGATGGGTATGTCCCATTGTATGTGAAGTTGAGCCATTTCAATTATATGCATCAGTGACCATTATGGGACAAGTTGAACCTCTTTATCCAATTCGTGAGCCACTTTGACCATGTAGGTAGTTCGAGCTGAGCTAGTTGAAATCTTTGAGAGAACCATCCCCTTTTTTATGATACGTCTTGGTCACTTGGTACTGTTACCACCCCCATGCTTAGGGATAACTAGAGGAGATCATGTCTTAACTAGAGGACATCATGTCTCATGGCCCACAATGAAGACAGTGATCCCCGACGATGATGATGATCAACATGTCCACTCAGGTAGCCCAGCAACCCCTCTCAAATGCCTCTTTCATTGATCAGCGAAGCTCATCACATCCAATCAACACAATCTTTGGGAGATGGTAAGCCAGCGTCATCATGAGGTACATTATCCCTTCTTTCATATGATGTGTTTTGCTTAATATACTAGGCATGTGAATGAGGATCATTGGTTGAAGTTGGATAATGAATCATGAACTCAAGACGTTATGCTTGTTGTCTTATTCCACCTTAGTGGCCATCATTTGTACTCTAGTCCTGTGTTGTCACTCCCAAGGAAAAGGGGTATCACTAGGGGGGCCTCACAAGGGTAAGTTTTGTTTCCCCGCCATACTTAACACTTACCATCCTGGAGCCTGTCACAATATACTAAACTTCGATAATGGATCATGATTCACTCTCTCACGAGAAGAGAGGCTAAAGGCCCAGAGATTGATTGCAGTTGCTAGTCAAAAAATGATAAAGAAAGAAGGTTATAAAAGAAAGTGTTGAAACAGATCTTAAAATCTTTTATCCTTAAGGCCTAGATTTTTATTTTTATTTTGTATTCTTAAGGTTTCGACTTTCCTTAAATTAGAATTTCATTATTTCTAAATTCGCGATACCTTTTTATCGATTATTTTTGGATAACGAACGGAAAAAGGTTTACAAAAATATAAATTTTCCAACACTCTTTCAAAAAAATTATTTAAAACAGATTGTAATTTTAAAATTTGCGATTTTTTAATTTAAACGTTAAAGAAATCGGGATTCGGGGTTTTCTGCAAACAAATGTTTGATGCAAATTGAATCACGAAACCCCGATCCCCAATTTCCCGAAACATTGGAACCTTAATTTAAAAATGGATTAGTTTAGTCTCTTCTAAGAAAGGTTTAAGGTTAACATAATTATGTCGCGATTTCGAGAATCGCGGTTCTATGAGAACGCGTCTCTTGTCATCATGTTTCCCGAAATCCCGATTTCTGAAACCCCGATTCATAAATCACGGTAGATTAAACTAATTATGTTTTGGCCCTAATCATGATTATTCAGTTAATTAAAATAAGTTAAGTCCTGTTTAAAACAAACAAACCGTCGCGATTTCGCGATTTCGGGGATCGAACTTCATTGATAACATACTTCTCGACATCAAGATTTCTGAAATCCCAATAGCATCTAATCTCAATTAATTAATGTGATAAAAACGTTTAAATCTTAATTAAAACATCGCGATTTTGCGATTTCGCGATTTCGGCGATCGGGCTTTTTCGACGACATACCTTTCGACATCAAGATTTTCGAAACCCCGAAAAGTGATGTTTTCAGATTTAATCTATAATTAACACTAATAAATTCTATTTCTGAACAGGTTAAAGGGGACATAATGATAAAAGTATGGGAAGCAAAACTGGCCGAATATAAACGAATCACAAGAAAAGTTAATGAGGATTGCCAGGGAATCTTCGATCTCTTTAAAAGAGATTCATTGAATATCGGAACAGATGACTGTTCTGGATTATTAGGCGAAATTAATATTGCCAAGCACCAGCTAAGGTTAAAAGAAGAGCTGGAAAAAATGAAAACAGAGATTGCTAAAATTAATTTGATCAATATAACAGAGATCAACAAGTGGATGGTGACTTCAAATCTAAAGTTGAAAACTGTTAAATTCACAGAAAGGATGATAGAAAGTCGGTTGCCCGAATTGCAGAAGAGATTTTTCTCATTTGAAGCAAACGAGATACCCGATGCTCCCAGGATCTTTGTGAAGTTTTTAGGGAAATGTGTTCAGTGTATTGATGCGGAAAAAGGAAGTTCGTCAACGCAAGCTTAAAACCTTTTTAAATGTTTTTATTATTAGAAATTAAAAAGAAAATGTAAACGGTTGACATTATTTTTATGTAACCGTAATATTAGGAAGTTGGTTAGTCACCAACAAGAAACTTTGATGAAAATGTATAAATATAGTTTCTAAAGGCTGAGAAAAGGCTTCAGAAATTTTGGAGAGAGCCATTTTTGTAATATCAATTTTCAAATACATCAGAATATAGATCGCAAACGAGATTCTGGATCCTGCAACTTTGTAGCTATGTGTCTTCTCCCTGTTTATTATACTCTATTGAATTTTTCCTTTTAATGTTTTATCTAACAAGTAATCAATTTGAAGTTATATACCTCATTGATTTATATTTCGGATTGGTTTGGATGTCAAATGATTTACAGTTTTTCCTCTGAAATCGCTTTAGTAATTTCAAGACCTGTAAAATTTTTGTTCCTTAATACTTAACTCTTGTTAGAAACCTCGTTTTTCTTTCATCATTGTCTATTGAAATATGAGATTCTTTCTTGATTAAAGCCTCATATTTTTCTGTAGTGTTTATTTGTTATTTACAGTTCTCGAAATTGTTACAAAGCCAAGAAACGGCCTCGAATGTGTTTACATTACTGTTTTGGGTTTTAAAATTGTTTTTCTTGTTCTCATCGCTGAAAATCTGAAGTAACAAACTGATTAAAATGCTTTTACAAATAAATAAAGTTTAATCATCCATGACTGTCCCAAGTAGCAGACAACCCAACATTGAACCAGGCCTTCAGGATCAAACCAGTATTGCCTTGAATTTATTTAATACCATCTTACAAACAGCAACTAACCGGGTTGAGTTAGAACGTTCATGGGCTGCTATTGAGCGAGACATTAGCATCCAAGAACAACAGGAAGCAAGACAGAGACAGTTGAGAAAATGATTCTGCTTTAATCTTCCTTTGATTTCTTATTCCCAAATCATTCCTTTAAATCATTTACGGATGCCTTGACGGTATGCTTTATAACCTTAAAGCATAAACTCAGGAACAACAGAAAGAAAGAATGGTATAGCAAGGACATATAAAATCCAGTCCATACTTGAGCTCCACCCTTTTTGCATTCGCCCCAGTCCCAAAGTAATGAATGCTAATGCTTGAAACCTTATAAAGGGGACTTGCAAATCAATGAAAGGACAAGACAAAAGGCAGAATAAGGGGTTTGGAAAAACGTAGCACCTAGAAAGGGGTAACTCGAGAGCAAGCCCACCCTCTACAAAGGCGCTCATAGAAAATGGATCAAATAATTCCATAAGCCATGAAGTAAGCCCAGCACGTTTCACTATCACAGTTACCCTTGAAGGGTTCATTTTTTTCCTGCTTCCCGCGAGACGTATCCCTCTACTTGGGTGTTTTATTTCTTTCTTTGGTTGGCACACCTAATAGGGTCTGACAATGGTCCTCCTGTATTTAAACTTTCCAACTTACATAAATTCTTGAGCTAATGTGAAGTTTGAAGGGGATACTTGATGTGAATTATTTATGTGGCTTCTATCTTAAGTAACAGCCTACTTTATATGATCTAAGGATTCTTATACCTTGTGAACATTGGTCTTACCTGATTCCATAACTTTAATTGATTTGGACGTACCTGACTTGGTTCTTGAAGGACGTCCCCTATTTTCACCAAGGACATTGTGCATTTATTTACAAGATATGGCATGTGTGATGCAAAGCGTTGAATCATTTGATGGCTTGACATACTCAAACACAGGCTCACACATCTTCTACACCTTGGACGATGGACAGATGGGCTTGCATTTCACAGATATAGTCATGATAGCACACATATGGACAAAAAGCCCATACTTTGTACAATGCACCCACACCTTACTCAACCACTTGATGGAGGACATTGCACTTGCTTTGGCTTGGACACCATGCAGAGATGAGATGCAACCTCTCTCCACCTTGGATGCTACCTTCTCCACCTTGGACGTTGGGATTTTGATGATGACGCCATATACTAGGGTTTGATGGAGATGATGGAGTTTGCTTGCCACTTGGACACCACATGATGATTTGATGTGACATGACACTCTTCCACCTTGCTTGCACCTTGGACAATGACACATGGCCTTGGAAGGCCCTCCTTCACCCTTTGGAGGCTTGTCGACACCACATGTGTGGCCTTATGATGGCTTATTTGCATGTTTTGTCATTTGTAAAGGTTATTTGAGGGGTTGACCCCACTTGTATCATGAATTATTGTCATTTTACTTTATTATGTGGACAAATGTGCTAGGGTTATCTCATATAAATGAGGCTAGCACTTAAATCATTTTTCATCAACACAACTCCTCATACTTATGAGGGAGCTCTCTAAGAAAGTTTGCTCTACTTCTTTCTCTCTCTTGGAATCTTGTGCGCACTTTTGGATTAAGGATTTATCGATGCTTTCATTTCTTGGATGGATAAGTGTTGAAGCTAGGGTTTTTCTTGCATAGTGACTTGGATAGGTAAGTGTTCTTTTTCAAGTTAATATGTTTGTTCATGGTATAATGTGATAATTGTTATCTTGTTGCAAGTTACTTTGTTCAAGTGAAACCCTAGGAGGGAACCATAAGGGTTTGCTTCCCTGCCTACCTTTGTTTGTCCAAGTTTGTGAAAGCATTTAGAGACCTAGTCCTAAGGTCCATAAGGGTTTGCACCCTAGGATTAGTCTCTAACTAAATTCAAAGACCTAAGGTCCATAAGGGTTTGCACCTTAGGGTTTTGACTTTGGTCCATTTGTTCCTTGAACAAGACACTCTAGAAGAAATAAAACGACACCTAAGGTCCATAAGGGTTTTGCAACCTAGGGATTGTTTTCTTGTACTTTTTTATCCTAAGGTCCATAAGGGCTTGCACCTTAAGACTCAAAGCTTCATTCTTCTTGAATATCTAATTCATCTTTCAAAGTGTTCCTTGACTCCATTGCCCTAAGAAGTAGAGGGCACTAGTCTTATGCTTGTGATGCTTCATACTCTCACCAACTCTTAAAACACTCACTTAAACTAGCTTTATGACATCATTGGCATGCTAAGTGTACCTCGACGCTTTGCATATTCATTAGATAACTTGCTGTTTTCATAGAGTGAATGCTACAGCTATTAGGGCTACAATTTATTCCTGAATACTACTTAATATTGTGGAAAAACTCGCTCAGAAATCTTTTTTAGGAATTGGATATTGTTCCCCTTATTATAAGCTAAATTCTAAGACTCAATTGTTAATTTTCTGGGTTGTTTTTCTTATTGTTGTTATAAAATATTCATTGTTGATATAGACTGGTCTATTGTTGCAAATTTTACAATAGCAATTGGTTTTACTTGTTATCTAGTGTCTAAAGGTGACCTATATGCTATATAACTTGGTAATTGATGATTTTATGAATTGAAGAGTTTATTGTCTCGTACAGGTTGCTCAATTACCTCGTTCAATCTAATTTTTCCCTTCACCTTTCCTAGACCTAGCTTCACCATCTAAGTGACCAAGACATGGAATTGCAAGCTTGGCTAATCTTGCTACTTGATCCCTTGAGGTCACTAGGGCAGCCTCCCTTGTGTTGGACCTCTTTCCTTCCCTAAAACGAGGGAAGTATCTGCGTAGGTGACAGTGGTAGATACCTCCAATTGTTACACAATATTGGAATCATGTGGAGGGATTTACACAAGTACAAATCATGTGATAACAAATACATCAAATGAGGAAATTGTCCACCTTTCCACATCCATTCATGAAGGTCGTACGTGAAAATTAAAAAGATTTTTTTTCCTTGAGGACCTTTTATTATCATTTGTAGAGATCCGCCTCATCTTTTGAGTGGGTTGATCCATGTATTCGGTGGTTGTTACATGTTTGAGGTTGGTCAATGGATCAATTACTTTGAGGAGGTTATTAGTCTTGACTATTTTTGGAAGTGCTTCTAGCTAACTCATTATTTTATTATTGTTGAAATTTCTCATGAGGTTAGTTAGATGAGAACTCTATTATATTGTTTTCCTTAGGAGAAAATGATGATTATCTTATTATTTCTTTAGGATAGGAGAGTGGATCCCAACAAATCACTTCTAATTTTAGTAAGGAGTTTGTTGAGGATAGAAATGTAATATTTTATTGTATTCCTTGGAGAACTAATGGATCTAGGAAAACAATTACTTTTTTGTTGTAAGAGTTTAGCTCAAACCTATATACCGGTTTGCTTTCTCCGTCGTTTGGATGGTTGGGAATTTGAGGATTGAGGAGTTCACCCATTGGGATACATTGTACATCATTTTGGAAAGCTATATGGAAGATTGGAGGTATTGCATCTATCTATTGCGAGGCCTTTTATGTGTGCATTTTTTCTCATGTGTTGTTTATTTATTGTAGAAGATTTATGAAGACCTTGTAATGAACCATGAGTCATCCCTCTTATATTCATTGTTGTTATATTAAACTTGCATCTAACAACTAGGTTGTTGCTAGGAATAATAAAACATCACCTTCATAACATTGTTTTAGGGTAGCAATCTTAGCTCTCCAAGGTCAATTTCCTACATAAATTTCAGCAAGTAAAGGTTGATTTGTGGCATGCATAGAAGCCCTTATTAACCTCACATATTCAAGCACTAGCCCTCTTGGATTCATACCACTTTGACTCCATTTAGCCCATATTTGGATTGGCACTTGGTCTTGGGGTTTATACCTTCATACTCCTTCCTCCCGCCACTCATTTTTCATTATACTACTACCATTTGTTTTGCTTGGGCTCACTCTTCAAAATCTCACATTGAGTCTCCACTCTATAACCTTAGCAATCATATCTTTAGGGTAGCCCCCCTTTGGTGGGAAAAGAGCCAAATAAAAGTGCGAAGAAGAGCTACTGTGTTGACACTAGGTAGCCTTCCTGAGTGCACAAAACTAGCCCCTTGATGCTTAGGAATTTACATCATACCAAAGGTGCTAGATTTTGTTGTAATAGGTGTGATGCTCGCTATTTGGAGAATCTTGGAAGTCCATGTATTACTCTTGTAACAAAGATTACTACTTGTGAGATGCTAGCGCTAGGGTTCCTTGGCTTGTGAGATGCAAGTGTTGAGTATTGTAGCTTGTGGGAAGCAAGTGTGTGATTCTCTTTGATAGCTTGTGGGAAGCAAGTGTGTGATTCTCTTTGATAGCTTGTGTGATATAGGTGGGAGAACTTGGGGTTTGACACTTGGTGTGATGCTGGTTTGTTTGAAAGCTCCAAGAATTGGTTTGTAGAGCTTGGTCGGATGCCTTGCTTGGCCTTTGTATTGCTGATTAGAGTTTGCAGTGATTGTGGATACCCATGCTAGGGCTTGGGATGCATTGAAGAGCCCTTGCTTGGGATGAGCTTAAAGGGCTTATTGTACCAGCTTGGGAAGAGCTGAGTTGTTGTATATTATCTTCATTAATGTAATAACATAAAGTGTACCATTCCTGTCCTAAATTTGTGATGGCAGATCTGATTTTCATATCTGTTTTTTTCTCATCTATTGAACAAATTTCATTGGTGTTTTAGTAAATTGATTCATTAGGGCAGCGGGGCTGCATGTTTTGTTGTTTTAGCATGCTTAATGAAACTTTCAGATCTAATTTGTTGCTATTATATTTCCTCTGTAATTGAAGTAATTTTCAGATCTGCGTATTCAGAAAGATCTTGCCTTAAAGGATGCAGAAATGATCTATGCTTGAAGTCTTTGTGGTCTCTACATTCTTTAGTTTGCATAGAAGTAGTGTTGGGCAAATTTGAAGTTTCTTGCAGGGCTGTTGACGAAATTAGTTTCAACACTAACACTGAAAACTCTATCAACTAGATCCTTGGCCTCATAGAAGTGAGGTGGAAATTTCAGATGGAGCAGATTTTCAAAATTTCTACAACTCTCTCTTATCAATGTTGAGATTGTAGAAAGGAAGGTCTTCCATCATCATCACAGCGTCCTAGGATGATGGAGGACAATGAAACTTAGGCTAAGCTGATTAATTAAAAGTTTTCCTAAGTCCAACTTAGGAAAAGAACTTTTGATGTGTTATAATCTTCAGTTGACTTTATTGAGTACTTTTTCTAAAGTTAAAGTGAAGACAATTTAAGTTGTGGTCTTTTAATCTTAACCACTGATCTCATCATGAGGGTGAGGGTTGATCGCAGCCCTCAATCCTTTTGGAGATTAGGGTTTCACTTGCTCAATGAAGAATAAAGAGATCAGCTGAGCTGGAGGGGCGCACAAGAGGAAGAGAAATCGATTCCAGAGAGAGATCGATTGCAGATCTGCAGGTGAGTTTTTGCAAGAGGACAGAGGAGAGTCTAGCAGGTGGATCGACTCACATCTTCACCAAATCACAGAGGCTAAGCTTCAGATCTGGCAGGGCCGTACAGAGTGACGCAGGAGGGTCGTGCATTCACGCAAAGGCTCACTTTCTAGCTGTTGTTTCGTTCTGGTTCTGTTTTGGAGGGTCTAGAGAGGCCGTACAGTTTTGTTGGAGAGGGTTTTGCTGAAAATTATTCAGCTGTTGGCAGAGGCTGATTTACTTTGTAAGAAATTTCCATATTTTCCTGCTCAGAAATAATAAAACCTCAAGATCTGTTGCACCGGTTTTCCCACCTTGGATTTTTCCGGGGACTATTGTCCAAAAACAAGTGTGTACATTTGATGTGATTGTTGTCTACTTTTACTTTCAATTCCTGGTAATTTATTTCTGCTATGTATTTAATTTACTGTGAAGAAAAACCCTGAATAATCAGTTAAAATTAACTTGATTGGTTCAATGTGTACTGGGTTTAGAAATTTCACAATCAAAAGCTGGGTTTTTCTCTTTTAATAATCACCGCAGATATAAAGTGATATGCCCTCTTCATCAAGTAGGTATAGGGTAGATATCCCTGTAGAGTTTCTGAGATACCTACACAGAAGGTCTAGCTAACGGTGAAGCATACACAGCTTGCAATGGTGGATGAAGAGAGAAGACAAAAATTGACAAAAGAATGAAAGAATTTCTATTATCTGAGTAAGAGAATGTTACAATACAAGTGATATACTCTGTATGACACAACTAATTCGCCATAGTAGCCAAGCTAATGTGCATTAGGAGTGTTCTAGAGAGATGTGGCACACACTGGCAGTCATTGGAGTCAATTGCCACCTAGTCCTAGTTAACCGGCCATGCGGTCATCAGTTAACTAGCTATACCGGAGTGAAATGAGGAGATCACTCACATATGTGGAATGCGCTTTACTGGTGATGATCGCAATGCAAGTGAGAATTCATTGTGATGATCCTGAGGTTAGCATGCAACACTTGGTGATAAAAGCCAAGGTCGACATGTAACACTTCACTCAACTAGTCTAACTGAAAGGTAACTGAGGATTGACTACAGGGTATGTGGCACCCTTGTCTAAGGGAGAATATCCTCAATGAGGGGAGAATATCTCAGACTAAGGGACCCTCAACATAGCCAAATAAACTTAGGAAAAGAAAATGAAAGGAAAATCCTAGGTGTGTATAATATCTCCAACAATTCCAGCCATTGCCTATGGCAACTGGCAAGACAATTTTGCACCTGGTGTTAGTATTTTGAATCAATCTTTTCAAGCAGATAACAGAGTGGCAGAACTGATATGGCCACCACTTTTATGTACTTGTTTTCCCCTCTGGGAATTTTCAAATAAATAAACATTTTTTTAACCAAAATAGAGATGTAGAAAACACCAGAACAAATTAGTAAATACAATTGCAGTTTGAATTTACTACTTCCTAATAAATTTCAACTAGGCTATCAGAAGAGTACTAGTATTTAGTCTAGGCAATGGCACGAAGGTATCCTAGAAAATGGGATGTTCATAACAATAGCAGACTGTAGAATACAAATTTTCTATGATTGTGGCATTTCCAAGATTGATTTCTGCAATTTATAGATGATTAACATTGTAATGATATTTTGGCCTAAAAATAGAACCATAATATATGCTAGTTTCCTATTTATATATTGGGCACAAAAAAATCATATTAATCTATCAAATAATCAAAAACATTTAGCATGCATCTTCTTAACATTAAAATAATGGGTGTACAATTTAGTTCAATGGTTCCGGTATAATTCCATCAAGCTTTCAGTTTTGGTAACAAACTCTCAACAATGCCATCTTCAAGTCACACCAAACAAGGCTGCCTATTTTTCCCATCAAATTTTGATCAATATTAATGTGTCATGTTTCACAAAGGTTCAGCCCGGAGGGATAGCTCAATTGATTCGACCCTTTCCATTAAGGCATAATGCCTAGGGAAGTCACGGGATCCATTCCCACCAAGTCTTGATTGGTTACCAATGGCTATTGTGGCTAGTGGTTAATAACACCCTCCACTGGGAAACCTAGGGAAGAGGGAGCAAATCCGAAGAACAGCACTGGCAAGGTACCAGCTTCCTCATTCTTCGCTCAAGTGTGGGAGGGTGGGGGGAAATATTTCTCCAAAAGAATTGCTTCACCAAGGTTCAGGGATTGGGACAAGGGTTAGGAGGATGAGTTTTCGATATGGGGAACATCGGGTATGAGACATAGGGACCACCTTAAATATAGAAAACAAATTGAAAATATAAAAAATGCACGTGCTATCTTCCCTTGTGAAGTCTTTCTTTTATTTTCATGCCATGAATTGAACCTTGTCCAATACACTTTTTCACTTGTGTTTTATAAAAGTCTTATTTACTGGATTGGTTTGGTACTATACGATACATTCTTATTTGCAACATCATGATTTTCACACTAATTCACAAATATCATATTTCATGGGACCTGCACTAAGTGCTTTGTCAATTTGTGCTCATAATTACTAACTCATTAGTGATTAGCTTTTGTTGTACTAAGGTAGGAAAATTACAAGAGTTTGAAGTAATTTGGACATCAACTATTTCTGGTAGTAAATAAGAGAGTTTAATTCAACTTGTAAATAAATGAAACCTATTAATTTCATGTACAACTTTTTATTTGTTCCTGAAAAATACTTTCTCCAACTAATTAAATGGTCCTTTCACTGCAATTGCAAATGGATTCCAACCAATCCCTCCACATGTTTGGGATGCTATGGAAGATATTTAATTGTCGAGATTGTTTACAGAAGATAAACAAAAAATTGTTCGGGAAACAGGTATACTCACACATGTCGAACACTAGATATATCCATTGACACACAAATCAAAGATCAAGACATTAGAGTTTAAGTGGTTTAAAACCCTCAAAGAGGGAAAACAATCCACGGCATTAAAAGCAAATTGTTAATGTA
>ML777963.1:93249-128382 GCA_009831015.1 Picea engelmannii
TGGTCCAAGTCATGCAAGTGTATGAGGTGGCATGGGGTAAACCTTTGGGCATGGGGTGCATGTGATAACAGGGAAATGTAGAATCTTACCTGTGGATGCCTTTGTGGAGGGTGTGTTGCACCTTGTCATGGATGCAATTGTTTCCTAGCCCATTCATTGCCATTTATTCTTAACTTTCTTTCTTTTGACCTTTTGTTCTTGTGCTACAAGGGAATAGTTGAGGGCCATTGTCCTAGCTTGGTGACCAGAGGTGACAGTGTCATCCACAAATCAGTTCACGAAAATGAGAAGGTTGGCTCGTGATGAGACCCCCTTTCTCTTAGCTACGCAACCAAGAGCCATTACCCTGGCTTGGTGACCAGATAGGTGGTAATGTCATACCACTACATGTCCATGGTCATAATAGGTCATCTCGTGATGAGACCTCGCATCCATCAACTAATACCTTGAGTGTTCACGTTATCTTGTGGGTTCCCTTTTCTTACTAAGAAGCTTTTCACTGCTTTCTCAAGGATCCCTGGGCAAAGCATCTCAAAGGTTTCAAAATGGCTTTTAACTCTTGCCAGCTACTTTTACCCTCTGGGCCTTTAGCCCCTTCTTCCCATGAGATAAGGTACAACCCTTCCTAGTGTAGCCAATCCCAATGCCCAAAAGATGGGGAGATGGAAGGAATAAAGATGGAAAGTGGTAAGTATGGAGGGAACGAACGATGACTCTTCAAAGACACACCCAGTAGCAACCCATCCTAAAGGGAAATCAACTTACTAGGGCACTGTGTCACCCTCCCAGGTTTAAACAAGGCAAAGAGAATAATTTCCAAGCAAACGTCATGAAATGAACAAGGATTCAATACAACATGTTCAAGTACTTCAAAAATCAGAGTGATACATACCATGATACCTGGACTCATTACTTCATGGAGCAAGACCCACTGCCACTTCAGGACCAGGCTAGTGTGATGGAGGCTACAGCTGGCGATATGTGGACTGTACTTGAAGAATAGAGGGGCCCTCTGGGACCATGCTTAGGTCGTCCGGCTCTCGGCACTCGTCTGGAACCTGTGCACCTCGAGACACGATCTCCTTAGTTATCCCTAGGCTAGGGGATAACAGGATGAACAAATGCTAGATGTGGAAGAGGTAGAAAAAGAAAAAGATCGTTGAAATTAATCATGAACAAGTGGACAGACAAACTTTTAAGATAGATGAAGATAATGATTCTATTTTTTTATTTGATAAATCTTCTTTCTTTTATAATAAATTTTCCACATTGATTGTTGAAAAGAATCAAGAATTATCTTTCTCTTCACCTCAAGCAACTTGGCAAACATATGTTGGAGAAACATTTGGAAATATCTAGCCTATACTTGGATCCTTACGTCTTGCTAAAACACCTCAAGCAAAGGACAGCTAAGGAATTCATTTTGTTTAACAAAGTAGTGCCAAAATGGCAAGGCCTTCATGAGGGAAAGCAAATTTGGCATGCAATGCACATGCATGAAATACAATCATTTCATGTGTGGAATGAAAAAAAGGAGACTTGTGGAAGAGCCACTCTTTCGCCCTCAATCTTTGGGGAAAAATTTTCCAAAACAGTGCATATTGCGTGTCGAAACACAACAATTTTGTTATGAAATAAAACTTGAATGTAAATGAGTTATTTTACTTGTAAGATCATTATTGTGTGATGATAAAGTTATGATCCTAAGTGCCTAGGATATTTTGTTGTAACATCATATAAGGCCATTTATATTAGGTAAGGTTTAATTAGAGTGATCACTATTAATAAGAACTAATTACTCATAATGGTAACTTGGGTCACAAGTTAGGGCTTCAATCTCTTCATTAAATGAAGGCATTTCCCCTCTTTTGTATCACTTTTATCTCTTAATAAAGAACCACTGGAAAGGTCTTCCTTAAATTATGGGATTTGGAGGACCGATCCACTTCAGTGTGTAAGTACCCCAAAAATATATGTGCGGATTGAGGAAAAAGGACTTGCAGAAGAGCTACTCTTTGGCCCTCGAGATTTGGGGGAAATGTTTCCAAAACGATGCATATCGTGTAACTAAACACGGCAATTTTGTTATGAAATAAAAATTGAATGTAAATGAGCTATTTTACTTGTGAGCTCATTATTTTGTGATGATAAAGTTAAGATCCCAAGTGCCCAGGATATGTTGTTGTAACATCCTATAAGGTCATTTGTATTAAATAGGGTCTAATTAGACTGTTCACTATTAATAAGAACTAATTACACATAAGGGTAACTTGAGTCACAAGTTAGGGCTTCAATCTCTTGATTAAATGAGGGTTTTTCCCCATCTTTTGTAATCAATGTATCAATCTTTTGTCAATGACAAATCACTTTTATCTCTCAATAAAGAACTATTGGAAAAGTCTTCCTTCAATTATAGGATTTGGAGGAGCAATCCACTTCAGTGTGTAACCCCAACAGTTATGAATTACCAATTCTCGTAGACAATTATGAAAATTCTACTAAAACCTAGTGTATCAATTACAAATTATTGCCACATAGAATCTATGATAACTTTACTTCATTTGTATAGCTTGTGCAGCAGGATTAGCAAAGGATAAGATGGCGAGCAGCATGGTGAAGAAAACTACAAAGTACCTTTGAACCAAAGATCTCAAGCAACAACAATTGGAGTAGCTCGAGCTGTAAAGAATGACTCTATTGATTGGCATAGGAACGACAGTTTGAAGAACTATATCCAAGGAAGTGGTAATTGGGGTGTTTTGGTTTCTTCAAAGTTGGAGGATACTAAATATAGTTTTATTGTAGCAATTTCTATTAAACTAAACTATGGAGAATATGTGAAGAGATAGAAAGAGAGATGTCATATTATATCACTGTGCTTAGAAATGACATACAAGGGTGGTGTATATATCAAGCAAATTCTAATATTCTTATTAGGAACTACTAACCTAACCTCATTAATATGACATTAACTGAAATGTCATTTGTTACGTATGACTTATTTCTCACTTTATTTCATTACAGCATTACTCTTAGATACATCACATCTATTTTCCTTAAATAAAATAAACATTACAATGTAGAACACTCTCTTTTAATGTTTATTTAATTCTCTATTACTCCTAACAACTCTCGAAATTATTCTTGTCGAGTGCCTTAGTGAAGATGTCTACTACTTGATCTTGGGACCTGCAATAAATCAATTATCTCTTTGTTTGGCATTTGTTTTCCAGTGTAATGATGATGAACTTCTACATGTTTCGTTTTTTAATGATATTGGATTCTTTGTCATCTTGATTGCACTTTGATTATTGCAGTGTAAAGTTGTTGGCTGCATATGTGTAGGCTTCATATCACAAAAAAAATACTATGTGACCACACTACTTCACATGTTGCTCTGTATTCTACTTCTATTGTTGATAGAACCACCAAAGGTTTCTTTTTTACTTGCCAATGAAATTACTCCAATACCAAGAGTAAAACCATAACCTACTATAGATTTTCTCTCATCCATATTAACTGCCCAATTTGCATCAAAAAAACCATTCAACGAGAAATTGTCATTCTTCTTAAGCACAATACTAGACTATGAGGTACCTTTGATATACCTAAGCATTCTTTTAGTTGCATTCCAGTATGTCTCCCTAGAACAGTTTAAAAACCTTGACAATATACCACCTACAAAGGTTGTGTCTGCACTGGTTGTTGTAAGATATATCAATCCTCCTATAAGTTGGTATATGATAATTCATTTATCACCTACAAGTTATTATCTTTCAAAAGATTTAAATTTAACTACATTGGTGTATTGCTAGGATTGCAATCTTCCATTATGAACTTGTTTAACAATTCTAAGCATACTCTGTCTGTGAGATGAAAATCATGTTTTGTTGTTGCCAAACTTCAATGCCTAAACAATAATGTAGTAATCATAAGTCATGTCAAATGATTTGCAACGATTATATTTTTCTTCTTTCATCAACACAAAACTATTACCTATAATTATTAAGTCACCAACATACACAACCATAATGATAATTTCTTCTTCTTTTTCTTTAATATACAAGTTATGATCAAAATTATTTATGTGAAAACCACTTGATCTAGGATACTTATCAATCTTTTCATACCAAGCCAAGGGGTTGCTATAATCCATACAAGGCCTTCACCTACTTACATACCAACTTTTCTTCTCCTTCTATAGCAATTCCTTTGGGTTGGCTCATATACACTTCTTCTTGCATATCCCCATTTAGGAATGCATTTTTCACATCCATCTGATGTACCTACCATCCAAACCATGTTGAGAGAGATAACAACATCATAATTGTAATCAATTTTGTTATGGGAGAAAACATTTTCTCATAATCTATACCTTCTCTTTGAGCATATCCTTTTGCAACTAATTTGGCTTTATATTTATCAATCAAACCATCTGATTTGTGTTTAGATTGACATACTTGTTTACAACCTATTGGTTTCTTATTTGGAGGTAATTCAAATCATTTCTAAGTATTGTTTTTCATTAAAGCATCATATTCTACTAGAATTGCATTTCTCTATTCTTGTTTGTTATTTGCTTCATTGAAAGAAACCATCTCATAAGAATTCACAACTCCACTCATCAAAGCAAGATTTCCCTGATACGGTGACTTTGACCTTGTTCTTTTCTCTCCTTGCTACATTTCATTTGGCTTGGCATCTTGAAGCATCATGTAGGACCATTTTGGCCTTTTTTTAGAACACTATTTGATTGACTCTCATCTTCTTCTTCCAACTCCAACTTTATTATTTCTTCCTCCTCTTCTTTGTCCTCTTCACATCTTCTCCTATATGTGATGGGAGTTTTGGGTTCATGCTCATCTTTATCAATCTACAAAACTTCAACTTTCCATTTGAATGTTTGCACATGTGGGTGTTTCTCATCGGGAATCACAGTCTATTTATAACAATATTCTTATTTACTAGATCTTATAGCTTGTGTGCATTTGATTCAATGTTAAATCCAATAAATATACACCTATTTTTGGCTTCCAATTTATGTTTATCTTTATCTAGAACACGTGCATATGCCAAACAACCAAAGACTTTTAAATTTTTTACATGGGGCTTCTACCCTGGCCAAGCTTTGTAAGTAATATTACCATGAATTGCCTTTGTGGGACTTAGATTCAACAAAAATATTGTTGTTTGAACTACTTCAACCCAAAAATGATCATTGAGAGTACGTCCTTTCATCATACATCTTGCCATCTCCATTATCGCATCCCACCGTACATGCTCTGCATGTGCCACATCAATGCTAGAAGAATACTCCTCCATCATGGCATCCCACCATAACTACTCTTTATGTGTTATCTCAACATCGGAAGGATACTCCTCAATCATGGCATCCCACCATTCTTACTCTGCACATGTTACCCAAAAGTTGTAAGGATACTCATCCATCGTAGCATCCCGCCACACCTGCTCCACATGTGTCACCTCAAAGCAGATCAGTGAAAAATCAGCAACCTATCACAGATTCATTGCACCTATCTCAAGCAACAAATCCACCCCAATCACTGAAGCAAGCAACCTCTCACAAGTCTCAACCCTATCACAAATTCAATGTACCTATCTCAAGCAAGAAATCCACTCCAATCACTAGAGCAAGCAACCTCTCATAGGTCCCAAACATATCACAGGATCAATGAACAACACTCGAATCACTAGAGCTTCCTCGAGCATCACACTTGTGACCTCTCATAAGTTATGGTGCTTATCACAAGTATGGATCTACTCCAACCTCTGGAGTTTCCCAAGCATAACACCTGCTCAAATCCTCCAATAGCAACTCCCTCTCATAGGCAGCAAACTCCTCCATCCATTTCACAGAAAATTTCAAGTATAAACCACTCCAATGACTAGACACTCACAAACCCCTTACCATCCTTATGGCTATCTCACAGATCTCTTCAATCTCTGGAGTCTTATAGGCATCACACTCACTTGAAACATCCAACAGCGCCCTCTCCATACATGGATCTTGGAAGATTTCAAATGCACAACGTTGATACCATGTTAAGATTTTAAATTCATGGTAAGCAAACCAACACTAAACAAACCCTAGAAAGTGAAAAGTTAAAACTGATAACCTTCAAAACAAAAGTAAAGGAAGGTTGACCATATCAAACCATAACCCTACCTAGAATATTACACCCTTCTTGCACAAGTAAATTTCCTAGAATAAATGTCCACCAGGAGATACTACATGCATGAAAGTGTAATATCCCACCTACTGTTGTCACAAATTATTCTTACTGTCGTAGCAATATATGTGTTTTTCTGAGTGTTCAATTTTGTTAAACACTTAGGTTGTAGGTGTCTTCTCACTGCTAAACTCCCAATTTATTGTTGTTGGTATTTTAGTTGAGTTTCTGATGTGTTATGGGTATTGTGCATATAATTGAAGTGTGCCAAAAATTCCTTTTAATACAACAAAGCTATACAACAGCAAACATATAAAAGACCCACAACTCTCAGCTGATATAATTGAGGAAACACAACAGAAATAAACCTTTATTTATCAACCTCTATAGGAGCAATGAAACTAACAACAACTCGCAAATTCAATGGTATATGACTGATCTGTTTGAAGTACATTTCCAGCTGATAATGCTTGTTAGCTCGTATCAATAAAATGTCGAGAGGGTAGGTGCCCAACAAGGTATTTGCAAGCACCCACAATGTTGTGGATAGTTTTGTAGGTGCCCACCATTGTATTCAGCCTCTCCAACAGCTAATAAACTGTACCCAGCCACCAATGACAGCCACACAGGTGAGTGCGACTTGCCCACACAACAAACTCATCCAGCAAGAGAGTTCTTGGCACATTGATAAAGGAATCGACCCCCACACTAGAAATCGCTGCCCAAAATAGAGGGAAACTTGCCCGACACCCTAAACTCGGTCATTGTTGCCCATAGACTCGTCCAGCAAAGAGAAATATGCTCCCTTATGCAGGAACTCGCCCCCCTTTCAACCAAACTCTTCCCTTCTACTCAAAAATTCGTCGAGCTAGTAGTAAATCGCCCCTTAAACCCAAAACTCAACCCAATAGAGAGGAATTCGACCCCCAATGAGAAGATACGACCCAGCAATGGGAAAACTCCGCCTCCTCAAGCCAAACGTCTTCTATGAACAAAACTCTGCCACCACAAAATTAAAACTCAACCACACATGAAGAAACTCAACCACCAAAAGATAAACTCCGCTACCAATGAAGCACAATGAAGAAATCTGAATGATCTCTTCCTTCCGACCAGCTAGGGTGGATGGTTTCACCACCAAAACCAATCTTCCAATCTCTCTAGGGTTTTCCGTCCAAAGAGCCAAAGCCACAAGAGCTCTCTCAATTTTGTTTTTTGGAAAATAATAAATGCATAATGAGAGAGGGCACCTTCATTCCTCTTATATTTCCTTGTTCACCCTTTTGCTGACCCTTTAATCCGTTTACACATAAGTGACTTTTTAATTTAACTTTAGAAAGATCACTTTGTTAATTTATTAATCCCTTCTACGCCCAAAAAGTGATTTATTTGACTCTAAAGCATTTTTGGGTATTGAAAGTCACTTTTTATCCTCTCCACCATTTAAAGCTCTTCATCCCGGTTCCAACGAGCTATTACACTAAGGTACCCCTCTTAGTGCAATCCATTAAATAATGTTCATTAATACTCCCAAATTTATGGGAATAGTTGAAATGCTCTGGAACCAAAACTGACTACACATGAGTGATCCCAATGATGAGCAGACCTCTGAAAGAATCATATAACTCCTCCAAACCACCCGAGCTCATTGTTAACCTCCAATGACCCCTATGGTCAGGCTAACATAAACCCATAAGGTCATCTACAACTACAGAGTAAGGGAATCCAAATATGGGGACATTACAATCCTCCCTTCCCAAAGATTGCTTGTCCTCGAGCAATGCCATCACAACCTTATGATCAACAAGCTGAACCAAACTAAAACGGAGAATGATCCCCCAGTCCCAAACTAATCCGAAAGATGTGGAGCACCTACCGCTCACAATATTGTCCTGCAATGTACTAACACAAGAGGCCCCTTGAATACCAACGATCAATAGAGCAAACGAATACTATAAATATTCAGTACACCCTTCATAGAATATCCCACCTAGGAAACCAACTGCTCCATATGAGTAGGCTCTTGGAAGTAACAGTTGGCTCTCCCATCTGTACCAGTTGCCAAACTGTCAACCCATAAAATCCCAAGGTCCCATGCTATCACCAGGAAGGACCCTAGATTGTATCTAACCCTCCTGCCTAGATTATATCCTCCACTCCTGCAACTCCAAGCTATAATGCCTAAAAGAATCATCCCCACTATCGAGGATCATATCCTGCCAATGCATCTCAGTGAAGTCCCAAGTTGCAATCTCTTTGCCCGACTCAATCCCAGGCAGCGAAAAAAAGTATCTTCCCAACCATGACATATAAACCTCAGCATATCTCCTCATGTCACTCCTAAAATGAAGTTGATCAAACACTGTCAACGGGCAGGTATAGAAAATGTCAACCAAACCAACTCTAAAATCAGACATCCAGGAGAAGCCTCTGTGGTCACAAACTAATAGGGCATCACGACACTTAATCTCCAAGTGTCAAAGGGAAAATCCTTGATACTCCAACACCCCCAGCATATTGCAATTGTCCAGACATCGTCCGAAAAATCTCCCAACGTATCGTCCGCAAAGTCCCTCCATGCAAACCTCTCGAACCTGCCTATAAGTGGTAAAGTCACCAAGGTCCCAAACTAGCCTATATGATGTGAAGCACCCTCTACTCATAGCACTGATCTGCAAGGTGCTAACACAAGAATCCACCTAACTGCCCATGATAAGCCAGGCAATCATAAGCTGCATAAACTCGTTCAACTCCTCAGAAGACCACTCCTCCAAACAACCAATCCTAAGCATCCCAAGAGTAAACTCTGGAAAGCGAAAAGTAGCCATCTCATCTGTATCGGTTGCCGAGATATCAAACACTACCGCCCCAGGGTCCCAAGCTAATCTTCGAGAGAAACCATTCGGCCGACGATGCACCCCTCTGATCATAACCGTCTGACCACCATGCTTAGACTGTGCTCTCCTCTCCTGGACCCCAAGCTGAAATTCCTGAAAGGATTGAGCTCACTAACATGTATCATGTGTCGCCAAAGCATCACAATCAAGTCAAAGTCTACCAACTCGCAGATAGACTTGATCCTGGGTATCATGCAGGAAAATCTACCTCGCCATATAAAATGAAGCTCAACAACTCCTCTCACAACATCCCCACAATGACGCAAACCAATCACTGACATGACCCTATCGATCATCCTCATCATCTGAAGCAATCTATCACTCCGATGAATGCCAGGATCCCACCACCAAATTGGAAGTCCACCACTCCCAATGCCTGCTGAAAACTCTGTGAACCGATCCAACAGAGTCAGGATCTCCTCCTGTGCACTACCGTTTGCCAATGAATACCCCTGCATACTGATGCCTATCATTGTATCGTCATGTACCATCATGTATCTTATAGGTGCTACTACATCCATCACTCTACTGCTGTTGCATGAACTCGTATCCCAGAGCGCGCCCATGTCTATCATATACCTGTCCACCCAATCCATGGATGCATATACTTCCTTGTTAAATTTATAAGCAGCTGCAAGAGCCATTCTCCTGGAGGATGGCTAAGACCCTAGACAAGATCTAGGGCCCCCAGTGCACTCCTGGGGTACTTGGTCTGGGACCAAACAGTCAGTGCCATGGCATAAGACCCTTGTGAGGGCCCCCAGTATACGACTAGGGTTCTTGGTAAAGAACCAAGCAGTAAAGACCCCTGAGAGGGCCCCCAGTATACGATTGGGGTTCTTGGTCTAGGACCAAGCAGTTAAAGCCCCTAGATAAACCTAGGGCCCCTGGAAATGTCCAGGGTACCCATGCATACGGCATGGGTTGATCCTTGGTCCCTGACCATGGTGGATAAGACCCCAGAAAAAGTTCTGGGGCTACTTGATCCTCTATCAAGTATCTTGATGGTACATGACCTTCCTTGAAGAAGGACATAACCACATGAGGGATAAGTCCCATAAGCAGTGATGATAAAGTAATAGGTTCACCATGCTGAATGAAGGAATGAGTATTGCCACCTTGCTAACCCTCTCTTCCCCTTGCATGTGTTGGTTTGGGGCTTTGTTGTTTTTGTTCAAG
This sequence comes from Picea engelmannii, assembly GCA_009831015.1. Lineage (NCBI taxonomy): Eukaryota > Viridiplantae > Streptophyta > Pinopsida > Pinales > Pinaceae > Picea > Picea engelmannii. The sequence goes on from ML777963.1 coordinate 103,517, forward strand.
GGTTAAAGTAAAGTTAAATTTAAATTGTTAATTATAACATGTTTAAATTTAATTGAAACATGTTATTTTTAATTGTATTTATTTTAATTTTAAACTTTTTCTTTAAACCCTTGCCCTAACCTAAAAGTATAAATACAACCCTACCCCTCTCACTTTACACACATTATTATTCACTTATTGCCTAAGTGTGTGGATCTCTCCTAGCTGCAGCTCCTCTGCTGTTGTCTTCTATGTGCGGCCCTCCTCTACTGGTGTTCTTCTTTGCTGCGGCCCCTTTGCTGTGAGTTAGAGTTTCTTTGCTGCGACCTGTCCCATCTTTGTTGCAGGGTCGGTGTTGTGTGTGGCAGGGGATCTCCTTGAGGACTGATAGAGTGCGGCCTCTCCTTGTGTGAGCTGCGTGCAAGGTGCGGCTCCTTTCTCCTTTTAGATGTGAGCTGACTCTAGATTTTGCGGCCCCTCTACACCCTTGCTGTGTGAGCAGTCCATAAGGTTTCGGCCTCCTCCTTCTTCTGCTGTGACTGAGGTGTTAGGTGCGGCCTGCTCCTGTCTGTTGTGTGGAGAACCTCTTAGTCTGCGGCCTTCTCTTTAGGGTGAACTTGTAGGGTGTTATCCCTCCTTATTCTTGCTGAGGCATACCCTTAGGTTTCAGTTTTCTCTTCTGCTGAAATGAGGGTTTACCTACAATCTTGATGTCCAGTGCCTTTGTAACCTCTTGGGGTAAGGGTTTTATTGTTTGATATTCTGAGTGAGGGTTTGGGCATTTATAACCACTGTTGGGATTGTGTTTCCTTCCTGTGGCCCCTTTTTGCTTGGTGGCAAGAAAGATTCTCCATTCATTGGCATGAGATCCTTGATAGATCTATGAACTGAACCTTTGTCTGAGCATACAAAAAGGGTTCTACATCTCCTATGGTCATTGTTCTTTCTTCAGAGGTAAGGTTGTTGTACCAGGTAAGCTGTCTACTCATCTCTTTCAGATCTGGACTTGATTTTGCTTCAGTACTGTTTTGATCTAGTTTGCATTGAGTATTAACTACTTAGATCTGAAGCTATACTTTGAATTTACAATTGCCTCTATAACTGTTCTATTGTGGATTGATCAGACTAGTTGTTAGATCTACAAATCTGTGTATCATCTTGAGTTTAGATCTATTGTACAGATTGGTCTTATTCAGATCTGTTCACTGTTACATCAGCAGAGTTCTTTCTTATTAGATCTGAGTTTTATATTTCTGATCTCACTAAGTTTATTGATGTCTCTCTTAGATCTAAATTCTAAGTGTTCTAACTCTGTTGATTGATAGATCTAGCTGTTTTGATCACTGAAATCAAAAAGATACTATTGCTTTGCATTTTTTACCCTAATTCTAACAATTATGCTCAGTTATCTCCTCCATAGCTAAGCCTTGAGCCTTTAATGGGCTCTCCAAAAGAAACATCTCATGATCCCCACAATGCAAAACAGGAGCAGAGTCAAACCCTCTGCGTGATACCTCTCCTCAAGCACCTCCAACTCTGAATGCTCCTCATGCGGGATCGCCACAAGAGGCTCCTCCCTCATCATGGGGGCCACTCATGCCCTCATGTGTCATGGTTGTTAAAGATGATGAAGTCTCGGTTGTAAGTGATGAGGAGCGTATCAAAGAAAACTGGTAACAAAGCTCCCCAACCTCCCTTTCATTGTCTTCAACAAACTTGAGAGCAAGGTCCCTATCCATGAACAGTTGCAAGTAATCTGATTTAATATGCTCTAGTGCTTCTTTGATTATGCACAATTGAACACTAGTGACTGCACCTACAACTCCTTTTTGTCTCTCCTCCATCTGGGTTTTCCACATAAGACCTTCAATGAACTTATGAGCACCATCTGCCCTTGTCAACACTTGTACAATTTGCTCCTCTGTGGACAATAACTGGTCCTTCAAGTCCTGCACTGTTGAAGGCCTTTCTTTATATTCATCATAGTGGCATGGGTTGTCCAACCATTGATTTTTTGTTTTGTTGTCCTCTGTAAGAACATTACCCTCGTAAAAACCAATTCGCTCACTAGATGATACAATCTCCAAAAGGTGGGATAGCGTCATGATCAAGCACCGCTTCATCAAGGAAACCCTTCTCTCCACAAGGCCTATCAAAGATGGTCTCTAAGTTAACATCAAAGAGACTTGTGTCCCCCACACCATCAACAAAATTTGTTTTTTCTTCATCCCAGATCACAGTGCCATTAATTGGTTCTTTTTCATCCCAAATCACGGTGTCATCAAATGGCTGCTCATCCCAAACCACACTGTTACTCTGCTGGAATAAAACTGTATCAGCGCTATCTCCTTCCTTGTCTGCCCAAATCTCCTTTGTGGTCTCAAGTTCTAAGGCCTCATGAACGTCCATGTGCTCATTTGCAGGAGAAGAAACACATGAAGAGTCAACATTTTCCTCATTTTTAGAAGTATCAAAATCTTCAGAAACTAGTACTTTTTTCCTTGGCACTTTCACCTTCTTGTCCACTAATACTTGGGGTTCATACCACTCAAGATGTTTGATGGTGCAAAAATCTTTGAATGACATGGCTACGTGAAATGCCTCACTAAGCACCATTTATTCCCTCAAACAATCTGCAAACTCCTCATCCTGTCTTATATGTCATGTTTTTTGCCCCTTTGAACCACTAGCTTCATTGTTACCTGCATTGTTTTGATGGCTTGCCATAGCCAAGCTTGTATACCCTCAGAGGCTGGGAGGATCACAAGCTCTGATACAACTGTAATATCCCACCTACTGTTGTCACAAATTATTCTTACTGTCGTAGCAATATATGTATTTTTCTGAGTGTTGAATTTCGTCAAACACTTAGGTTGTAGGTGTCTTCTTACTACTAAACTCTCAATTTACTGTTGTTGGTATTTTAGTTGAGTTTCTGTAGTGTTATGGGTAGTTTGCATATAATTTAAGTGTGCCAAAAATTCCTTTTAATACAGCAAAGTTATACAACAGCAATCATATAAAAGACCCACAACTCTCAGCTGATATAATTGGGGAAACACAACAGAAATAAACGTTTATTTATCAACCTCTATACGAGCAATGAAACTAACAACAACCCACAAGTTTAATGGTATATGACTAATCTGTTTGAAGTACATTTCCAGCTGATAATGCTTGTTGGTTGGTATCAATAAAATGTCGAGAGGGTAGGTACCCAGAAAGGTATTTGCAGCCACCCAGAATGTCGTGGACAGTTCTGTAGGTGCCCACCACTATATTCAACCTCTCCAACAACTAATAAATCGTACCCAGCCACCAATGACAGTTAGACAGGTGAGTGCAACTTGCCCACACAACAAACTTGGCCAACAAGAGAGTTCTCGGCCCACAGATAAAGGAACCGACCTCCACACTAGGAATCACTGCCCAAAATGGAAGGAAACTTGCCCATCACCCTAAACTCAAACTTTGTTTCCCATAGACTCGCCCAGCAAAGAGAAATATGCTCTCTTCTACAGGAACTCGCCCTCCTTTCAACCAGACTCGACCCCTCTACTCAGAAATTCACCCAACTAGTAGTAAATCGCCCCTTCAACCCAAAATTCAACCCAATAGAGAGGAACTCGACCCCCAATGAGAAGATACAACCTAGCAATGTGAAAACTCTGCTTCCTCAAGCCAAACGTCTTCTGCGAACAAAACTCTGCCGCCACAAAATTAAAACTCAGCCACACATGAAGAAACTCAGCCACCAAAAGATAAACTCCGCTACCAATGAAGCACAATGAAGAAATCTGGATGATCTCTTCCCTTCGACCAGCTAGGGTGGACGGTCTCACCACCAAAACCAATCTTCCAATCTCTCTAGGGTTTTTCGTTCCAAAAGCCAACGCCACAATTGCTCTTTCAATTTCGTTTTATGGAAATAACAAATGCATAATGAGAGAGGGTGCCCTCATTCCTCTTATATTTCCTTGTTCACCCTTTTGCTGACCATTGTACCCTTTTACACTTAAGTGACTTTTAATTTAACTTTAGAAATATCACTTTATTAATTTATTAACCCCTTTTGCTCTCAAAAAGCGATTTATTTGACTTTAAAGCATTTTTGGGTATTGAAAGCCATTTTCTATCCTCTCCAACCATTTAGAGCTCTTCATCCCAGTTCCAACGAGCTATTACACTAAAGTACCCCACTCTTAGATATATTATTAAAATGACAACCATAGTGCAATCCATTAAATAATGCTCATTAATAATCCCAAATTTACGGGAATAGTCGAAATACTCCAGAACCAAAACTGACTGCACAGGAGTGATCCCGATGATGAAAGATGATGAGCGGACCTCTGAAAGAATCATATAACTCCTCCAAACCACCCGAGCTCACTGTCAACCTCCAATTACCCCTATGGTCAGGCTGACATAAACCCATAAGGTCATCTACAACTGCAGAGTAAGGGAATCCAAAAAATGGGGACATTACAGAAAGCAAGCACTCACTCCTAAGGATCTGCGCCCTGTTCTAAATATAGAAAAAACACTAAATCATGTGCTTTAGCTAAATCTGGAAAAGATAAACTAAAATAAGGAAAACAATTTATAATTCTGGAAATAACTAAAACTGGAAAATGTCCAAGGCTAGCGCATGCATGCTCAAGACATATACACCCTCTACCACTGTCTACTTATACTGCACACCCTCCAAGGCACTCTTTCTGCTTCATGTTCACTTCACTGTCCTCTCTACTGTAGACAGGAACCGAGGCAAAGAATCTATGTATGCTGAACTCAGTCTCCTGCTGCAGAATCAGTTCATCATGCTGCGCCACAACAGGAAGGAGAACACATACAGAGCAACAGGTAGAGAACCAACAAGGGACAGTAGATTAAGTATATAATACAGTTACTTAGCTTGTTTTGTATTATCTGTACTGATGTATACCATGTTAATTTTCACAGCTGGTCCAGGAAGATTAACTGCCTACAGGTATGGCTGAGACTTTTAATATTTGTAATATTTTACAAACTTGTTTTTGTCTAAAAAATAACTTTACTTCCTTTGTTGCCAAATACGAGATAAGGATGCTGTGTTTGTAAAAATGTGTTTTGCATCCCATCCATTCTCAACTGCCCCCTAGGAACCCTAGCTAGGGGCATTTACCCCTAGGACCCAAACAAAACTTTAGATGCAAATCAGTTATATAGCAAAGGATGCTGCATTCATAAAAATAGACCCCACCAAAACTTTAAATGCAAATCAGTTGTACAGCAAAGGATGCTGTGATTATATAGATGTGTTTTGTATCCCGTCCATTCTCAACTGGCCCCTAGAAACCCTGGCTAGGGGCATTTACCCCTAGTACCCCACCAAAAGTTTAGATGCAAATCAGTTATACAGCAAAGGCTTGCATTCTGATGTTGCACTGGCATCCTCTTCTTTAGAGTTTGCTTCTATATATTTTCACACTGTCCTTGGTATATCCTCCTCAGTGCTTGTAATTAAAACACTGGCCTTGCCTACAAACAACAGAGTTGAATTGCTTTTACAGAATGACATATTTATCCTTTGGCATACACAATAGAAATAAAATATTCCTACAAATGCAAAATTTCAGGAAAACATCTGTACAAAAATAGAAGCAAACTATTTTGAAACTATTGAAGCCTCTACCCAATAATATTTTTAATCACATGGAAGGAGGTACTCATAAAAAGTATATGACACAGCTATTGGAACTATTTTGCCAACAGAAATGGAAAAAATATCTGGAAACAGGTTTGGGTGCACTTATGATATGGTCATATGAATGCAATGACTTCCCAGATAGTAGAAAGTTAAAACTAACATAATCAATGGGATGTAGCTTCAACAGTCGGGCAAAATTCAAATTTTCCAAGATTGTCCAAAATTTTGAAATTTAATTAAATCTTTGTAAGCATGCAAGCATATGCTGGATTCAGATGTTTATAGACCTAATTCTGCATGGAGTTCAGAGCTTCAATGTGTTTGTGATTTTACACCTCAGTTATCCTCTCTGGAACTAGCTGATCTTTCTTATTTTTCAAGCAAAAATGTTTTCCCATTGTTTTCATTTCTTCTGAAATAACCTGTTCATAGCAGTCTTGACATGCCTCAGTACATGGGGTTGTCCATGTTCTGCTAAGCCAAAGAGAATATAGCCATGTGGCAAGGGTCCAACCACACAGGTATTAATCTTTGCATTTCAAAATACCACTCCTCTTTAATTTATAGGGGATACAAACTACAGATCTTTACAGATGAGAACCACCATAAACAAATAACACAAAAAATGTCCAAAGGAAATTTGACTAAGAGCAACCTAGCCCACTTTTTAAAATCGAAATTTTAATTGAGCTAATATCATTGAGTCAACCAGCTCTAACACCTCTTAATCCTTGATATTATTATTTTTCATACCCTCCATATAGATAATTTGAAGATGGCAAAGAGGATCTTGAGTCACAACACTGAATGACACTGAAAAAGTTTTTAAAGACAGGTTATCCAACAAAGAATGACAGTCATATAAGTATCAGAGTTTACTGACCAGTCCAAGGAGCAATTCTGCCAAGACACAACCCAATGACCATATATCTATTGCCGTAGTATACTCTGTAGCTCCAAAAATAAGTTCTGGAGCTCTGTAATAACGTGAACATATATATGATATATTGGGCTCCCCTTTCACCTGATATAAGGATTAGTGAGACCTTTCAAGCAAAATATGAAAAAAAACATATGATGGCACAAACCATGAAAGTAATATAGGAGAAGAAAATGCTCACCAACTTCTTGGCACTGCCAAAGTCACAAAGCTTAAGCTGGTGAGTATGGGGATCAACCTTTGTCATTTCATAAAATAGTCACTGTCAGTCTTAAGGAAATAACTTACGAAGAAAGCCAGCAAAACGGAAAAAGCATTTTGGCCGACATAATGAAATGAAAAATATTACCAATAAATTTTGAGGTTTTATATCACGATGACAAACACCAACAACACCATGGATGTAAGCCAGAGAACGACAGATCTGATTGAAACACTCTCACAAAAGGGTACAGTTAACATAATAATTTTATAGCCAACAAAGAGTACATCTACATTGACAAAAAAAGGAGAATGTCATAGAATATTATATAAATGGCAAGTTCCTCATCAGAAGTAAGTTTAATATATATGGTATAAACATACCTGATAGGTGTATAGCTTTACATATATCAATGGCATCCGTTGGTTCATCCTACTATAGTATTTTGTAACTCGATACACTGTTTCAGGTACATACTCCAATACAAGGTTAAGGTATAATTCATCTTTGTCCGTAGTTGAAAAGAAGCAATGTTTGAGTTGAACAATATTAGGATGGTCAAGCATGCGCATAATTTGCAGTTCTCTATTCTTGTATCTTTTATCCTGCAGCACCTTTTTTATGGCAACAGCCTCTCCAGTTTCTAAGCATGTGGCCTGTAAAATAATTTTAGATTTCACATGAATACGAAGACTATTGTAACCTCAATTAAAATCATAGATGTCTAGCTCTTTACTTTCAAGAAGCACTGAACAATTGCACAGCTATCTCAAAGTGAAAAGATAAATGGGGGTTGTAGATATGCAGATCTTACTAGTGACACCTCCTAAAAGAGGATTGATCAAAATCCATATTTACCTGGAAGACAATACCAAATGACCCAGTGCCCACAACACGTTCTGCCCTGTATCTGATGGTCTGTAAGAGAAATTTCCAGGCAAAACTTATGTTTAGTTACTAAACATAACTGCTTCCACGCAAATGTAGCCAGAAAAACCATCTAATTGCATATATAACAGTTCTACTTAAACATTAATTTCTCATACATCTTTGTGCTGCTGTCTTGGACAAAGTTGTATGAAAATGTCCAAAAAGCTAAATGATCTGTATTGTATGTATATTATATGTTAACGCCAACATACAGTTAAATATGGATAAATATCAAGATTTGGAAAATATTCATAATCAGGGATATCAATTATGCTCTTATAGTATACAGAATAGGTGCTACGTAAAATCTATCCATCTATATAATAAAACTAAAATACAATACAATATTGAAAAAGTGTTCTTTTTATGTGTGTGAATACTAAATAGCTATTTAAATGGTCTGTATCAGGCAGTTGCAATGCATTTCAGTTTACCAAATATAATGTATTTTATCTGTCAACATTTTTTTGTATTTTTTGGTTCAATGTACTTTAGGAAAAACAATTACTGGTATCTATAATTTTGGATACACGGATATTTCATTACTGGTACTACAAAATTATAGGTATAATTGAGTTACTGTTATCTATAATTTTGGACACACGGATATTTCATTACTGGTACTACAAAATTATAGGTATAATTGAGTTACATATAATGCATGCAAAAATTCTGGAAATGCTTACTGTCTATAATGAATAGATAAATCAGCATAGAACTATTCATAATATGCTTTCCAATTTGAATTATAAATAGGTGCTAAAAGTCTGTGACCAAAGTATTTAACCAGTTCTAATGCTTGCTCACTGGCTTTATTCAATCTTATATTGAAAAGCACTATTAGATAAGTCTACACCCAAGCTGTATGTGAGTGAGAGCTGACAACAACATTAGTAGAGAATCATCTGATAGTTTGACAATTCAATATTAGCATTGCCAACAAGAACTTCAGACTATTGAAATGTCTGTGCATGTAACATAAATGTAAACAAAAACAAACATGTAGAGTGAAAAATGTAACCTGTTTGCAATACTAGCAATATAGTATGTCCAAGTAGTGGTCAGTCTATTAAGATCTAAATATTAATAGTTTCTATTTTGTAGCATTGAGGTGCTAGTTATCAGCTGCCTTTATGTATATACTATATATAACAATATACAGTGTCACTGAATGCAACAAGTACTCAAATCGGTGTTAACAATAGATGTTCACCGGCATTTGTTTGAAAAAAAACACTACACATGAATAGAAGAATAATAGATTAACAGATTGTGTTAGCTAAGCCAACAAAGTACAGAACCAAATAAAAGAATAATAATGGATGACAGAAAGGTAGAATCAACAGAGTCCTTGCACGCGAGCATTTATCTTAGGATGCTTTCTACATCTTAAATTGCATTGATTATAAACGAGGTACACATGATCACTGACTAATTATAGCCTTGTGAGGCTTACAATGATTACAGCATTTCTTCTCCAATTCTAATTTACATATGCAACTTTAGCAGGCACTTACAAATATTCTAACATAAACTAACTCTAATCATTTAATATCTAGATTCTAGATTCATAATAAATATTAAAACAACAAACAAGTTACAACCTTATAACACAATGCCTAAGTACATTAACTAATTCACATTAACTATAGATTCTCAAATCACTGCACATCATATCAATGTTTRTGAATGGGATCATACACAAACTCTCYTGCCTCCCTCACTCGCTAGCAGAATTTCACCTTACATCATAATGCAATGCCAATCTTTATATCATCTTGTTGTGCATCTGCTCAAACTAAGCATGACTACCATACACGTGGTAAGCACTTTTTAATGCCACCACTTTTTATATSCCTCATGCAATGGTCTCAAACCCCATCAAACATTATAATTTATACTACTGAAYATGTACAAAACCTAATGTACTATTGAAGTATACAAATGATATTGATAAATTACTTGCATGAGGGTACCTCGAATATMATTACCAAGAAAAGGGTCCGTTCAAGATGCYTTAGGCATTCTAGTGGTTAAATATTGTTGATGCCCAAAAGATGGAAAAGCCTTGCCCTTGGCATCCTATATGAGAGACATTCATAAAAGTGATAATGCATTGGAACTGCATGAAGTGAGGCAAACTAGCATGTGCAAAAGGCTAAGCAGATGTACTTACCTTCTAGCACCTATTCATTTTGACACGAGCACAATGTCCATATCCTATATGTTTTCATCAGAGGTGATACAAGCAATAGTACCAAATAGTAGGTCCTTCACCATGTATTGCCAATTAATGATACTAATTTACATCCAAAGTTGACAATTGAAATGTACTCATAAGTACTATAGAAACTTTATGAGCAGAAAGCTTATGCCCTCCACTCTTACTCTGTCAAGAAGTTTGAACCTAGCATTGCAGTAAGCAAAATGATGAGCCATATTGGTAACATTGTTTTTCACCATAAGATTAGAGTGACCAGAATGTATGTTCTAATATGTCATCAACATCAAAGAATTGAAGACAATTTCGTAAAATAAAATGCAAACCTTAAATGCTTCAAACAACTGTGAAAAAGGCTAAGTGAAGTGCACATGTCAAATTTCATTCTTGCAAGATACATGTGCCAATTGCTGCTTCATCAAATGTTAGCTCAATAGGGATTGACATATTGCATATAGTACCTACCAAATGTGGTCCAACAGACCTTGAGTTATCAAGAATATGAAAATGGACGATGTGATATATAACAAGATAACATAAATAAAAGGAATTAGAAAGCCACACTAAGAATGCCAACATACCCACTTACATTACTCTTGTAATCTGGTTGATTCAGTCTTCATACAAGCTTTGCATCCAATTGAACCTCATGCGTACTAGTAGTTTCTCAAGACCGTCTCTTTCTTACTCTACATAGATTTATGCAAGTTTGGTAGTGTATAATCGATCCTACAATGTCAAAACCAATCTCAACTTGGGTCCATCTCTGACCATCATTAATTTTGATCTGACTATTTTGTCTTCATCCAATATTTCAAAGATTTGTTCCTAGGATGGATTGTTATCATTCACCTTCTCCATATCATGTGCTAAACTTGTCTCTCCATGATAGGCATCCTTTTACTTGACAACCAAATCTCAAAGGTTTCCTCTTGCTTTTGTTCTCACCCTAAAAACAAAGCTTACATGGAACATAATGTTTGTATTAATGAACAAAATCTATGAGCCTCACTTTTGATCAAATGCAAACAGATTCAAAAGGATATCCTTTCATATATCCATGTAACTTTCTGTCATAAATGCTTGCATCAAAGGTAAGGTCCAAATCCAAAATCACCCAACTAAAAATATCATGACTCGTAATAACACCGCACCTTGTCACCTTAGGAATGGTGTTCATATTCATATTTCAATTTATCCTGATGTTTTAAAACTCAGTCGAGGGTCAACTCCGACTCCGACTCTGACTCGGTATTGACTCGAACTGATTTGATTCCAATGACTCGTTTTACTAAAAAATACAGAAAATATTTAAATTTAATAAAAATAATATATTTTAAAGATTCCAAACCATTAGAGACAAAATATACAAAATCTACTCATGTACATTGTATATACCATGTAATGCCCGCGTCATTACCTGTGCCTAATCAGCCATGTTGACCAGGTTTCAACTTTCCCTATCCATTTTTCACTGGATTTATATCTTAGTTCTTCGTTTAAATGTGGGCTTATAGCCTTCCATTCATTGTTGAATATACACTCCAATGAGGGGGTATTCTTTACAGGAATATACACTCCAATGAGGGGGTATTCTTTGCTGAATATACACTCCAATAACAGATTTTTTGTCGTATTCAGTATAGTTAGGGAACAGATAAAACTGTCAAAAAATAGCTTCCATCTACTAGAAAAATTAAACATGTCATTTGTGCTGCCAATTGATATGCATAAGTTGGCCGGTTGATTTTATACAAATGGTCACATTTAACAATATCCAACACCTGAATCTCTAGAGAGTGAAGCACATTACCTTCCATGATTTCCAAAACCCTCAATAATGACAAGCATTTGAAAAGGTCTTGACTCGGCCGGGTTGACCGGTTTGGTGCTGAACCGGCTGAGTCAAGCCTTGACTCGGCCGGTTCAGCACCAAACCAGTCACCCAAGTCAACAAGAGGGCCAAGTCAGATCGGTTTGGGGTTGGCTCGGTCAACTCGGCCAAGTCCGAGTCTACCGAGTTTTAATACACTGATTCATCCTACATTTTCATAATATGATTGTGACTTGGCAACATCTAATTGCGGCAAGAATTAGCCATTGTGATAGCTTTCTTTTAAAAAATAAAACTTGATGCTGAAAGGAATGAAAACAGGGAAGCATTCTGAAAAGATGGTTTTAAGAAAGAATGTGTGAATTACCAGAGAGAGCCCAGAGTAACTTAAAGATTGATAAGGCAAACATTGCGATAGTGAAAACTTTGTAATTCGATTCATAAATACTTTAGAATAGGAGGACCTTTCATGGGTTCACCAACTAACAGCCAATTAGACCTTTTGTTTTACCATAAAAATTTTAACTCAGAGAAACAGCAAAAGGCATAGATTTCAAATTAAGCAAAAGCCATATTGACTCCCACTATATATAATGTTATAACTTTTACCCTAAAAATTTTTAAAATAGGTCCAAATTAATTTATTTTATAAATCTACAATCATTATGCTTATTGATGTAGACAAAACAAGTTTGGCGATAATTAACAGAGAACTGAAGTCAACAGAGGCAACTTTAGCAGGAACTCCAAAATAATTTGTCTAATCGTCTTTAAATCATGAAATTGCATCCATGTCTGCATCTCATAAAACTTAAGGTCAACTAACTTTTGAGAAAAGCAAAATTGAAGCAAGTAAAATGCCCAAAGAGGTAAATTAGTATCAAGAATCTGTAGAAAAAGAAGCATAGAGCATRATCATAAGGAGTTCTAGAGATGACAACTACAAGAGTTAAGYTAGCAATGGCATCTCTGAGGATGGCAAAWAATAACTTCGTTGATAGAAAATTCAAAGAAATACCAAAAGAACTACAATATAACAAGCTTAGTAAAATAAGAAACATCTAACCAATGTTACCAGAACCTTCTAAATTCAGAGCTGCACACACACCYGATCTGCACTTGTATCCACTCCTAGGATAAGAGGATCCTTTTTGGATCTTATTGGAATATATTTTATRAAAWWTTTCTATCCRTGAGCTTTTTGAAAAAGCTAATTTGATGATTCCTCRAATCCTACAATTATGAAATTCCACCACACAAGTACAGGCTTCTATACCCATGTTTCTGATAAATTTTCATCCAACCAAAAGCTAAGATATGGGYTCATACTAAAACCATGGACCATGTTATTATATGGTGCCTATTTAAAAAATATATAATCATCATAATCATTGATAATACAAAGTTCAAACCACTGAACCTAATTCTAACATAAAGGAATGGAAACAGAAACTATAAGACTGCATGAGATAAGGTATTCCATGGAGAAATAACAATATTGCTTGCTTCTGGTCTATGAATACTGGGGTCATCTACTAATTTCTAATGGCAATATCTAGTTTTGACAAGTGACTATACCAGTAGTTGCCATGATGACCAAATGTCTTACGTAGATTAAAATTTAAATGCACAGAACTTCCCAGTTGCCATGATGACCAAATGCCTTACGTAGATTAAAATTTCAAAGTGATTCCTGCTGAACTAAACAGATAGGTGTTGTTTATGTTCTCAACTAAATTGGTCATTCGTATTACCCATAAACTACACTAGAACTACAATTACAGTATTTAGTAAACAGCTACTGTGGGCATATGTAGTTTAATATCAGAGACAAAGCAAAATATTTGAGCATCTGTACTGTGCAAAGAATATTGGGCCCATCCACAGCAGCACTGTAAAACTGCATTTTTATACAAACACCTGAGGTTTTGGAAGAACAAAGATAAGCACCATTTTTTCAATACATTAAACCAGAAAAAGCGAGTGTAACCAAACTGACAAACATTATGAGCCTCACAAACCTGTTTTGGCTGCCCATTTTGACCACCTATTGTTGTTGAAATTATGTGGCCAGTCTCTGTCCCATTGCCATTGACAACTGTGGCCTCCATTTCCTGTGGTTAACAGTCCAAATACAATTAGCCAATCCAAACAAGAATCTTAAAATGCTGGCCCACTCAGTGCGACCACTGTTTATTAATTTCCTGTGTAAAATACATTCTGGAATTAATTTAGACAAAAAGAAAATTGTTGTCTATTGACCTTGTCATCCGGATTCTTGCCTTTATCATCCCTTATTTTCATGTCATGCATTTCCTTTGGAAGTTGGTCAATACCAGAATTTCTAGTTTTCGGAACCACTGCCATGTCTGAAGTACTATGTCCAACCACAGGGGGCTCTGCAGCAACAACAGCCATATGCTGCTCTGAGGTCTCACTTGTACCTGCCACATGCTTGGATGACCCGACAGCCTCCACTTCTGTTTCGGGTTCAAATTTTGCCCTTTTTATGCCACCATCTCCTCCCTGAATGTTTTCCCAATGACAAATAAGCTATTATAAAAATAAACTGCTGAAGTTTTACAGAGAAAATATAAACAGGTCAAACATAGGTACAAAACAACAACACACAAATGATGCACTCCATGAAGCATCTAAAACCATCAGACATTGCACAGATGGAAAACAATTCTGTTAGGCAAAGGCAATGAGTAATCCATTATTCCTAGGAACAGTAAATCAGACATGATACAGATGCAAAACAATTCTGTTTGGCAAAGGCAATGAGTAATCCATTGACATTCCTTGGAAACATTGAGATATCTCCATATATGTTGAAGGATAATGCAATAACCCAGAGGTACCATAGCCATTATACTATGGCATGGCAGATCTGTGCACCTGCCCAAAGGATCCTCTTCCCATGAAGCAGTGGAGTGGCATCTTATCAGTTATTGAGAGATGAGATTTTGATCATGTAAGCAGTACATTTGTGTAGGTAATTTAGTGCTGAAAGAAGAAAAGTTTGCTGGTTCAGAAGAAGACTGAGCAGAACTTAGTGTTTAACAGATTAGGAAAAGCAACTGCATGAATTGTGTGATGCACTATGGACAATACAAACTGCTCGCATTTTGAGTGGATCCAAGCTGAGTTTTTCATTAGATCAACAAACAAGTAAATAGCTTCCTAGAGAGAAGAGGAACCCTTGTATCACAGCTTCTGCAGCCTTAT
Source organism: Picea engelmannii (assembly GCA_009831015.1). Classification (NCBI taxonomy): domain Eukaryota; kingdom Viridiplantae; phylum Streptophyta; class Pinopsida; order Pinales; family Pinaceae; genus Picea; species Picea engelmannii. Next base: position 118,546 of record ML777963.1, read on the forward strand.
GCATATGGATTTGAATAGATTCCTCAATTGAGAGAGGAGATTACAGATATTGTCATTATCCAGGATTGGGTTTGAAACCAAGGAGAAACACTGGTACTGCCGTTACAATATGGAGCAACACTTCTAGGAAAATACACAGTTCAATTCTGTCTGTTGTAAGACTGGTTCTATAGGGGTAGTAAATCAGTAAGCCAGTTGTAACCAAGGCCCGGGCTTCTAATTTTGATTGTATGCTACTGCATAGAATATCCTGAGAATGTGAGTAGTTTGTCTTTCTTGTATTTTAGTAGTACTGAAATTTTGACCAGTGTTGCAAAAATATTGCCAACATTGTGATATATCATGAGTTTTTTGGGCCTGCAATAATATCGCCATAAAAAATCGCAATTTTTCAAATTTTGAATAGATCGCAATATTTTGAAAATATAATGAGAAAATGGAAAATATCCACTGAGTCGAGAGATTTTTGAGTTTTTTGGATTTTTTGCTCACTTTGAAGTTTCAAGAGAGAAGGCAGGGGATTGAGAAAGACAGGGTTACTCACTGTTGCATTTGCACATAAAAGGGCTAGAGGAAGGGGGTGCTTTAGATGTTCAAAAAATTGAAGAAAAATGAATGTTTTTATATTTTTTAAGTTTGCTGATATTTTCCCTGATGTTGCTGATAACTTTCTTTCCATGGAGCCTTGGCATTACAATCACCGACACAATATTTGCAACATTGATTTTGACAGAGACTTGCCTCCCAGTCGGTGCTTGTTTTGGATTAGTTAATAAATTTTATCATTGTAATAGAAAAACAATATCCCTAAGAAGTGCACTGCAGCACAAAGAATGCCAAAGAATGCAATGTGCCCAGTTTGTTTCACCGGTAGTAATTGCCAGAAAGAGGGAAAATTGAATTTACTAGAGAGATGTAATGTTAAGTTGTCATGTGAGTCATATGACACTTATTTTTGCCAATAGACTTGGTGGATTTTATTAGTTCATCCCAAAAAGTTTGAGCCTTTTGCATTAGGTCAAAAATAAGTATTTTTCTAAAATTAGAGCAACAATTGTGGATCTTCAATCCAACATAATTGCATGAGGTCAAAAACAAGACCTTTTTCTAAAATGGAGCTAGAATTGTGTATCTTGAATCCAACGTAAAAACTTAGGGCTTTCTCTTTGCTTCTTGACAAGAAGATTTTTGTGTGTTACGCAAAAACTTGTGTTCCAGCTGAACCTGCAGTTTATCCATTGAATATTGGTTTGCCTTCACAACTGAAAGCATCTCACCATAGAGATAAGGCTGTTATGTGTATTGACTATGTGATTAGTAGTTTTACGCTTGATTTAAATTGCCTAGAATTTTCATTCCAAGTTGTCTTCCCAAACTTTCAATTCATAAACAAGTGCAGGGCAGAATTTATTGCTTTATGGCTCAAGCCATCTTGTGGATATCTGCGTTGAGCTTGAACAGTGCACTGTTCATACAGATAGAGACTGTTACTGAATTGGGATCGAAATACATAATTAATCTGAGATTTTTACACAATTTCTATTGGGTACTAAATACAAACATGTGAATTTGAAGATTGAAATCTCAGCTGGGACACAATTTTAACCGGAGGAAATCATTGTTTTGCCACCGCTGTTACAACAGTCTGAACTGCTGCTGTTCCATGTTTTGTGGTTGTTTTTACAGCATAACTTCATTCCTATACTGTTGTTTTAGAAAGTACTCTCTCCAGGTAAAATTTTGGCTTTCCTAAGTGCCCAATATTAAATTTTGGTGTTTACTGCCCTGATTCATTCCAAACATTGTGTATATCTTAAAAAAGATTTTGGACCATTTTGGCCACATGCAAGCCCAAATCTTTTCTTTATCCCTGCATGGTTGTGCCAAATCTACCAGACTGATTTCATCCTTTCAGTCCATCTCTACCAGTGGGAGTGTTAAGTACCATGCAGATACTGCAGAAGTAATAGATCAACAAGACAATGCCTTCTCACCCAGGATGTCTCTCCACAAACTGGTCACACTAGTTCCCAGCATAGGGAGGTTTCTGCCCTCTCCTGTGCATAGCAAATTTCTCGTGGGCAGAAGCATATCACCAGATTCCGCCCCCAACCCCCTCTAGATGCCTGTCGACCTTGGATACTAGAAGAGCTCCTGTGCAGAACCCCTAACATCCTACCTCTGGCAGCAAGCTCTCTTTAGTCCAGGCCTTTCTCCAGAACACATTATCAGACACGTCATTGGTAATTTCATAGTGATTGAATCAGTATCCTCCCTCTGGAGCACATGATGGTTAGAGGCTGCTTGGCCAACTGGCTCTTCTCATTGTGACCTGGCTTGCTTTCTCTGTTCTGCTTTACATAAATATTATTTGCTGCATGGTTGTCGGTTCATCCTCACTTTTACACTCATACCCGGATTGTTTTAGTCATTTTCTAGAGAGGAGATGCCCTAAGAACTCCCCCGTTTGGCCATTAATACTGAATGGATAATTCGGTCACGTTGGCCTGTCTTTGGTCATTAGTGAACATTACCATAATCTCTGCTGTTTTCAACTCAAATTATCTTCGAGCTGCTATCAGAACTGCTTCTAAGAGAAAATCCCCATCTCTTTGGTTCAAATTCACAAGGTTTTCAGAAATAGGGGAAGTTGGGCTTGATATTTAAGAAATGGGTTTGCAAGTTTAGAATCAGATACTTAGAACAAGCAAGATGTATCTTTAAGGCATGAAAATTTACGATAGCCAAACTCCTCCCTAATCGTTTGTCAATCCTTGTCCTCGAAAGCAGTACCCAACATTACTGATAAGTCTAACCATCTGAAATTTCACTCATTAATTCAGGAGACTAGAACCAATCGGCTCGCATGGCTCCCACATTTCTACATTTTTTAACATATTAACAAACTATCTTGATCCTAATTGACAGGTCTGTGCAGAGCGAGCTACTCGACTCCTACATTTCAGACAGATACCCGTAAATTTCAACAACATTGCAGTCAATGAGTCCCTCGGCTTAGAGCTACAGCGATTTATTTCAAAAACATGAGGATGATGGATACCCATGCCCTTGGAAAATCAGCCATTTCTATTCTTTAACTAAGGTTTTGAAAAAAAAAACCAATACCCTAGAATGGGGAATTTAACGGATTGAAACGCTGAGAGCTCACCGGATCTGAGATGGAGGATCGGCCCGACGCAATGCTCTTGAGACGCCGCATCATATGCATTGGAGCGCCTCGCTCTGCTCACTGCAGCACGGATTCTTTAGTGACCCTGCAACTCTCTGTTCTTCTGTTAACAGACGGTGGTCTCATCGTCCTCTTCTTCTAAACACGAGTACAGGGAAATGGGGGGTGAGGGGGGCTTTCTATCGCCAGTCAAACATCCATTCATTGCTACAAGTATCGATCCCTTGGAGTCTTCAGCTGGGAATAATGTTTTTTTAAACCCTTTTGATGGGAAAAGATGGATAACCATGGTTAAGTGTGAGTAAGGACACTGAAACAAGCAATCAGCGATTGGTTGGACTCGATGCTGGGTGGGATTTATAACAATTAATTTAGGTTCAGTTTTCAATTTTTTATTTTTAATGATCAATCTAAGTCCAAATATGAAACGAAATCTCAAACATAAAATTATGCTATTCTAATAAAATATCCTCTAATACATAGATAACATTACAAAACAAATATTGCGTTTTCAATGATGTAAATATAAAAATCAAAATTACAAAACAAATATTACATTTTCAATGATGTAAATATAAAAATCAAAAAGTTTAATGGACAAAACTTTCAATATTCATAATATTTCATTTTATCTCACAATTATTGTTTATATTTAATTTAATATTAATATAAAGCAAAATTCAAAATATATAGTTACAATATGTTACATTAATAAAATATCATGTAATATCATAATAACTATAAAACAAGTTTTTGATATTGATTATATGTCATTTTTATTGTAATGTTCAATTTGAAATATATATATTTCAAACCAAAAAACAATGCTATAATGATCAAATACTTTATACTATTATATAGATAATAATTAGTATAAAACAAGTTTTTGATATTGATTATATGTCATTTTTATTGTAATGTTCAATTTGAAATATATATATTTCAAACCAAAAAACAATGCTTTAATGATAAAATACTTTATACTATTATATAGATAATAATTACAACATAAACATTGCATTTTTAATATTTTAGAATAAATAAATAAAATTTGATTAACTAAATTTAATATTATTGATGTTTTAATTTATGTCTCATAATTATTAACTTTTATATATAAATTTATTTTCTAAAAAAAATTATTTAAATAATAATTTAATATTATATTTTGAAAACTATATATATTATAGAGATGCAATATGTTTAAATGTAAAGAAAAAAATAAGTATTGTTAAGATAAGAACAAATTCTTACTAGTTTTATAGTGAAATTGGGTATTGGTCGAGCTTCATAGTGAAATTTCATGGGATGAAGAGTGTGTCACCTTTGTGACACTAAGAAGGTTGAAGATGAAAAGCATTTTCTCTTAGATTGTCCAGCCTATACCCACATTTGATCTCATTTTCAAAATATTTGTAAAAGTATCAATCTTCCTAACCTTTTAACTCAACAAAACTATGGTGATATTGGAAAGCTTCTCTTAATGTTTATTCAGCAGAGAAACAAAATTCTAAATAATTGCAGTTAATCCCTTACTCTCTTAAGGTCAGATAAACCAATTACTCTTTAATCATCATCATCATTATCATTAAAAATCATTTAAAAATATATATATATTTATAATTAAACTCAATTATATTTATTTGTTTTATTATTATATTATTTTTTAATTATTGTAATTTATATTTTTTAACTTAATACTTTATATCTATTATATATATAGATTTATATGAAACCTAAATTTATTAAACACTCAAAATCATAATATAAATACCAAAATGCAAATTTCGATATTCGTGTACTTTTATATATTATATTATGTAGATTTATATGAAATCTAGATTTATTAAACACTCAAAATCATAATATAAACACCAAAATACAAATTATTCGTGTACTTTTATATATTCTTTAATAAAAAATAAAATCTGGATTTTTTTTTTATTGGGATAGATTTATGTAAACCAAAATTATTATTTATACTCGAAATAATTAAAGACGTAAATTTTAATATTTATTTTTTTATATATTATTTAAAAAAGATTAAACTATATTATTTATTTAATAAAAATGAAGATTTGGATTTAGTTTTTGATATTTTTATTTATAGAAAAATATAAAATTTAGATTTTATTTATTATTTATTTAAAATAAAATAAGATAGTTTTCTTATTTATTTATTTATTTATTATAAGTTTCAAATTAAGATGACTTTTTATAAGATAATTTTTTTATTTATTATAAATTTAAAATTAAGATGACTTTCTTTATCTATAATTAACTTTTTTATTTATTTTAAAATTAAAATTTAGTATTAAAATGACTTTTTTATTTATTTTAAAATTAAAATTTAGTATTAAAATGACTTTTTTATTTATTTTAAAATTAAAATTTAGTCTTAAAATGAATTTTTTATTTATTTTAAAATGGTTTTTTATTTATTTTATAATTGAAATATATTATTTAATAAATATGAAGATTTAAATTTAGTATCTACTTTATATTTGAAAATAGATCTTAAAATTAAGATGACATTATATTAATTAATTTAAAATAATTGTTTACAAAACTCAAGTTGACTTTTTTGAAAAGAAAATATTCATTTGGCATTTATTTTTCTTATTCTCCATTCTTTAATTTCCCATAAGTGTGTTTTTCTTTCTTTTTTAAATGTGTATTGTCACTTGGATTTTAATCTTTGTCGTCTTCCACTCTTTTCCTATGTTTATAAACCCATGTATAACCTTAGTAGAATCGGTTTTTCAAATTGTTTGTTTTGACTTTATGTACCAAAGATTTAGGTGTAACAATGAAATCCAGGCCAATGTGCACTTTTTCACTTTTTTTCAAAAATGATGTTGTACTTTGTGTTTGGGTTCTTCTTGCACAACTAGTTACACACAATTTAATTTAATGTTAAAAAAATTAGTGTTATGGTTTTGCCATGTCCATAATTTAAAGCTTTTTTAATTTAAATCTTTTTTAGTTAGGTGACTTTGTTCTCCTTATAATTTCCACTTTCCACTTTGACTTCCTATTGCTTTTGCTGCTTTTAAGGGATTCTAGCAACTATTTTATCATTACATGAACCCATTACAAACATCTTCAATGTCTTTGTAGCTATATTAGACTTTTTTTTAGCTTTGCACACTTAGTCAAAGTCAAATATGTACTCTTCCGTTTGTAATGTCATTCTCACTCTCATAAATTGTGTCAACCTACTATTCCATGCGACCTCTTTATTGTTACACATAATATAATGTATTTAGCAATTGAATTACATGGAGCAATGTGATTTTACACGTTAAATTCTATATTTTTGGTAAAAACTCTTTAGAGAGCAACCTAAGAATCACTCAACATGATTCGCACACCACTTTAACCCCAACTAACCATTGAGAGTTTACATTGGGAGATTGACAATGAAGCATAGCCATTCTCTTCATTCTCTGACTCTTGCAAATAACTTTTATGATTCCTATCACAACCAAATCAAGCTCTATAAAATCTTCACCTCCTACAACATATATGCTTCGATAAGGAGTCTCTTTCCTTCACTCACATTCGAAAATATAGGAGAGATCCCCTCCATGTCCATCTCCATTGCATTGCTACAACATCAAAATTTAATGAAGGAGACTTGAGACCTATGTTGGAGCATTAGGACAACCTTTGATAACACACTTATAACTATTACATCGACCTTACTTGTTCCAGATGCCTTCCTTCTAATTGCTCAACGTTTCATTAGAAACTCTTTGGTTTATTACTTTATGTTTGTTGATTCTCATGTGTTTGCTTAATAGAATGATAAAGATGTTTCACACAATTGCTTTCTTCCCATGTTTCTTCTTAGCTACACACATAAATAAGGAGAAATTAATGAACCTCTACCCAAAGCACATGTTGGTATTCCTTCAAGGTTTATTTTTTTCTACCCCAAGTTGGTAATGGTAAGATTTAGCTTGATATTGTCTAACACATAATTTAAATAACAAATATAAAAAGAAATTTGTGTTAGAGTACAAAGAACCCACGCATTTTGATCATCATTAGGAGCGCTCGAGAGAGAGAGAAAAAAAAAGGCTCATCAAATAAGCAAATACACAACTGTTTAAATAGATGTATGGACCCTAAAAACCTGTGGTGAGAGGTCGGCTAGGTGTTTTTTAATAATAATATCCCAAGTCCAAGCAACGGTAAAATAAAATAAAAAAATAAAATAAAATAAACATTTAGTGGTGTCTTAAGTCAACCAGCAACAGTCTCCAACTTTTGCTCAACTTCTAGCCATCATTCCTATTCAAATTATTAGGGTTCAACTCAATTTCTAAAGCCTCCATTACTTTTCGTCTCCCGTAGTTATCCACTTTGGCTACAACTTTAACATTCTCTAAACACACATGGTGGCTAGATGACCAAGAATCTTCAGCAAGGGCTGATTTTTGGACTCTATTCAACTTTAGGTCAACACCATGCTCCTTAAATCTGACCTTCAACGGTCTTCTTGTCTCTCCAATGTAGACTTTGCCACATGAGCAAGGAATAGCGTAAACCCCTTTATGTAGACGAGGGTCGACCCAATCCTTTGTAGACTCTACCATGTTCCTTATGGTGTTGATGGGGAAGAAAGCCAAATGTCACATTTCCTAAGGATCCTAGCTAGCTTCTCAGATAGACCTTTTATGTAAGGTAGAAAAAACATTTTTGTCTCTTGACATGCACTTGTTGTCCCGCATAGGATCCTCTTGCCTTAGTTATAGCTTCCTCTGTCACAATAAATAAATAATATAATATATAGACATTAAAATAATAAATAAAAGTAAAATTAAACATTAATGTAATAAAAGGTCATGACTAAAAGTCATGACTCTCATAAAACCACAAAGGGCCTATATATAGGCAGGCCCTATCCTTGTAATATCATCATCATTTTTACAATCAATTATTATTATATATATCTTATTATGAATTCATAGTGAGATGTTCATTACGAAACCCTTGTGTCTTTTACATTGGTATTAGAGTTGGTCGCTCCCCTGTATCACAATCATTCCCACACCCCCACGTTTTTCCCCTCACCTGCAGTCTAAAATCGCAGTCTCTCCACTCCCACGCACCGACCTCTCTCCACTCCCCTTCCAACGCACCCCCCCTCTCTCCAAACCCTCACATAACCCTTCCCCTTCCCACGCACTCCTTCCCACTTCCCTTCCCACGCACCCCCTCTCTCCAAACCCTCTTGTAACCCTACCCATTGTANGCAGTCTCTCCCCTTCCCACGCACCCCCCTCTCTCCAAACCCTCTTGTAACCCTCCCCATCATATCACAGTCACTCCCCTTCCCACTCCTTCCCACTCATTCCCACTCTCCATCCCACTCTCACGCACCATCCCATAGCTCGCACATTATTCCACAACTGTGTCTCCCATAGCCCGCGTCCCCCCTACTCTTCCACAGTTCGCGTCCACCTCACTCCCACGTCGTCCCCCTCCCATTCGCCATTCCTTTCATCATCCACCCACCATACACCTCCACTCTCCACAGCTCAGCTCACATCCCTCCACTGTAAATTACATGCAATTATTTTCAAATAATTAAAAAGGGGATATCCCAAGCAAGATCAAAATTACAAAAAAATACTCACCCCCAAACACCAGAAGGATGTCCGAATTAAAAACTCAAGTGGAAAAAATAGACCAGGAGTGCAAAAGCATTAGAAAATCATTCGAAAAGACAATACAAAAAACTCACGATGAGTTACTAGAAGAAATGAGGCTCAACAATGAAGCACTCAAACAAGAGTTGACCCATAATCTTAAAGAAAAAAATTCAACGGAAGTCGGAATCGAATTACAAAAAGGCTTGGACAATCTAAAACAAGATCTTAAAGACGATATTTTTGAAGAACTTGGGGTTAACCTACAACGAAGTTTGGGAAACTTTAAACAAGAAATAAATGACGATTTGCAACAAAGTCTAGTTGTGATGACACAACATCAGGAAGAAAAGCTTGATGAGCTTTTAAATGCAATAAAAGGCCAAGGGCACCAACAAGTCACCCAACCACAACCAAGTGACTCAAGCACATCTAACAAATTACCCACACCACCACCGCCGCCGCCGCCTCCCTACAATTCAAATTCCCAACCTATATCACAACATCAACCCTTAATAATTTATCCTCCCAAAGCCAAAATTGAACTATCAAAGTACAATGAAGGCGACAACCAATGTGTGGCTTGGTTTAACAAAACTGAAGAATATTTCCATATATATAATATTACAACATATGAAGAAAAGGTCAAATACGCGTCCATGTACCTCGAATGCACTGTATATAATTGGTATCTATGGTGGAAAGGAAGAATTCATTCATATAATTGGAATTCTTTCAAAAATGATTTTTTTTTAAGATTTCAGGGCATCTCGAAAAATGAATTTTTTTCAAAACTGACCAGATTACAACAAAAAGGCAGCATAGATGAATTTACGCATCAATGGGAAACTCTCGCCACCCAAGTATTTGGACTATCTGATGATCAATTACTCCAATCTTACATAGGTGGTCTCAACCCACATATCCAAGACGAGTTAAAATTACATGAAGTTACTACGGTAGAAATAGCAATACGCAAGGCAAAAG
>ML777963.1:138507-152064 GCA_009831015.1 Picea engelmannii
AAACAAGCCCTCATTTCTCAATTGTAATCATCTCATTATATCTATATATATCTTATATATTCATTTATTGTTTACAGTCCTATATGGATTACTTTGTTATATTTCAAGTATTTTGGATAATTCTTGTGTGAGCGAACTTTGTTCGTCTCAACTTATCACACATCAGCTAAAATGACACATTTCCAAGCTCTTTATGGTTACGAACCTCCATCATGAAAGGAGTTCGCCACCAGCCACATTAAAGTTGCGTAAGTAAAAGACCATTTAGACGAAAATTAGAAAATCCTTCAGTTACTCAAAGAAAACTTAACAATTGCAAGGAATCGAATGAAGCAACAAGTAGACCAAAACCGAACAAAAAGAGAGTTTGAAGTACGAGACTGGGTATTTGTGAGACTTCAACCTTACAAACAATTATCCCTTAAACAACATGGAAAGAATAAATTGGCTCCAAAATTTTATGGACCATATCAAGTAAATAGAAAAACCAGTCACGTAACTTACCAGATGGATTTACCAGATAAAAGTTGTATCCACATTGTCTTTCATGTATCATGTCTAAAGAGAGTCTTAGGGTAGCAACAAAAGGCACAAACTATACTTCCTGTGTTGGATGAAGAAGGAAGAAGCATTTTAGAGCCTGAAGCCATTATCGCCACCCGGGAAAAGAGATTACGTTCTTGAGTAATCAAGGAATATCTGATTAAATGGAAAAATCTACCGAAAGAAGATGTTGCATGGGAATCAAAGCACTTTCTCCAGTTACATCCTTCCTTATCATTGCTTTGAGGACAAAGCAAAATTTAAGGGAAGGACAATGTCACAATAAATAAATAATATAATATATAGACATTAAAATAATAAATAAAAGTAAAATTAAACATTAATGTAATAAAAGGTCATAATTAAAAGTCATGACTCTTCATAAAACCATAAAGGGCATATATATTAATATAGGCAGGCCCTATCCTTGTAATATCATCATCATTTTTATAATCAATTATTATTAAATATATCTTATTATGAATTCAGAGTGAGTTGTTCATTACGAAACCCTTATGTCTTTAACATCCTCAATCTAGTTAGTTGTGTACCCATTCCTTTTAAATGCCTCTGCTAAATGATTTAGTTCTAGCTCCAGATGTTCTTTTTCGGAAATGCGTAAGGCTTGGGTCCCTAAGGTGTTAAGCACTCTAAGCTTCTGGGAAGGAAAATGGTGTGAATCTGCATGTAAATATTTATCAGTGTGTGTAGGTTTCCTGTAGACCTCATGTGTAAAGGAGCCATTTCCTTTCTTGGTGATGCGAACATCTAGAAATAGAATGCCATTATCCTTTTCAATTTCCATTGTGAACTTAATGTTCACATGTTGACGGTTTAAATGATTGAAGAACTCATCCAAGTTGTTCCTCCCATGAAGCTAAAGGAAATTTGTGTCGTCGATGTATCTCCTCCAAACTTTGGGTTTTAAGGGGAAAGAGTCGAGCGCTTGCCTTTCAAAGTGTTTCATATAAAGGTTTGCGACCACGGGTGACAACGGGGACCCCATATCCACACCTTTATTCTGCTCATAAAAACTCCCTAGAAAGGTAAAGAAAGTGGATTTTAGACAAACTTTCACCAGCGCTCACGTCTCCTTATCCATTATCTCTTCAATGACCTTGATGGCATCTTCCACCGGTATCTTGGTATTAAGTGATACCACATTGAAACTCGCAAACAAATCATTATCTGCTACCTGCCAATGCTTGATATCATCCACCCACTGTGTTGAGTCCTTGACAAAGCTTGTTAAGTCAACCAAGGGTTTCAACTTGTTGACCAAGAAAGTTTGTCTGAAATCCACTTTCTTTACCTTCCGAGAGAGTTTTTATGAGCAAATTGAAGGTGTGGTTATGGGGTCCCTGTTGTCACCCATGGTCGCAAACCTTTATATGGAACACTTTTAAAGGTGAGCGCTTGACTCTTTCCCCTTAAAACCCAAAGTTTGGAGGAGATACATCGACCACACAATTTTCCTTTAGCCTGATCAGAGGAACAACTTGGATGAGTTCTTCAATCATTTAAATCATCAGCATGTGAACTTTAAGTTCACAATGGAGATCGAAAAGGACAATAGCATTCCATTTTTACATGTTCACATCACCAAGAAAGGAAATGGCTCCTTTGAACATGAGGTCTACAGGAAACCTACGCACACTAATAGATATTTACATGTGGATTCATACAATTTTCCTTCTTAGAATCTTGGACTGCTTAACACCTTAGTGACCCATGCCTTACGCATTTCCGACAAAGAGCAGGTGGAGCTACAACTAAATCATTTAGCATGGCCATTTAAAAGGAATAGATACACAACTAACCAGATTGAGGAATCTATAACTAAGGCAAGAGAATCCTATGCGGGACAACGAAGTGCACATCAAGAGACGAAAAGGTTTTCTCTACCTTACATAAAAGGTCTATCTGAGAAGCTAGCTAGGATCCTTGGGAAAGGTGACATTTACGTGGCTTTCTCCCCCATCAACATCATAAGGATTATGGTAGAGTCTGCAAAGGATCAGGTCAAACACGGTCTGCATAAAGGGGTTTACATTATTCCTTGCTCCTATGACAAAGTCTACATCAAAGAGATAGGAAGATCAATGAAGTTCATATTTAAGGAGCATGGTTCCAACCTAAAGTTGAATAAAGTCCAAAAATCAACGCTCATTGAACATTCTTGGACATCTAGCCACCATGTGTGTTCAGAGAATGCTAAAGTTGTGACCAAAGTGGATAACTATGGGAGACGAAAAGTAATGGACGCTTTAGAAATTGAGTTGAACCATAATAATTTGAACATGGATGATGATTAGAAGTTGAGAGAAAGTTGTAGATCATTGCTGGTTAACTTAAGACGCCACTAAATGCTTTTTTTTTTTTACCGTTGCTTGGACTTGGGATATTATTATTAAAAAATACCTAGCCGACCTCTCACCACGTGGGCTTTTAGGGTCTAGACATCTATTTAAATCGTTGTATATTTGCTTATTCGATGAGCCTCTTCTTTTTTTTCCTCTCTCAAGTGCTCCTAATTTTGATCCCCGGGAGGATCGAAATGCGTCGATTCTTTGTACTCTAACATAGATTTATTTTTATATTTGTTATTTATATTTTGCTCTGCGTCTTCACAATGTTTAACCTGACACATAATAGTTTAAAATGAGCTCTAGCTTAGATTATTTGCATGTGCACTTGAGTGTCCTCTCCTAGACCCTACTTGTGTGGTCATGTTGGGACATTGATCAATTTTCATTTCTTATCTTTGGTTCATCTCAACCACTTAAGATTAAAAGTGTCTATGTTTCTTGCTTTATTCTAATGAAACACAACATATATGTAAGAAAACATAATGTTCAACAAATGAAACATATAACAAAAAACATATAAATAATCTCAAACTCCATTGGTGGATGTGTTTCTTATTCGCCACCTGAAATGGCAAGCCCTTCCTGACTTACCTTTCTTATTCAAGATAAGCCTTCAAGGTTTCGTGGAACCGATATCCAACCACCTTTCTAGCCTCCTAGCTAGATTTTTTGTCCCAAGCCCTTTCAACCTTTTGGTCCTATTTCCTTCTTACTCTACAAAGGTGGCTTAATATCCTTCTTTCCAACTAACAACTTGCTTTAAAGTATTAAGATGTCGTTCCTTACTATTTCATAGGAGCAAGAGAGCAAGTAAATCGATATTTCTTATGATTATGTTAAATAGAAGTTCCATTGGGGTTGTGTTGTGCTAGCAACAACTATCCTTTGCTTTTTTAGACTTCAACACATTTTGGAGGTTGAAACAATATGGGGTCCCTCCTATTCTTGCTTTGACTTTCTTGCATGAATGTCGTTTGCCTTCAATTTCAATTTTGAATGCTTTTCAAGACTACCTTGATTTCCATGTGTTGATCTAGCCAACCCCTCTTCATCCTCACAAACTTCTTTTCATAAATAACTTGTGCAAATTTTTTATTTATCTCCTCAAAAGTTTGCCTCTCTACATGTTTCACATGAATTTTTTTTTTATCACGACATACCCCATTTTGCACCAAAATTGTCTTTCTATGATATAGTGCATATCACATGTCTTTGATTAAGTCACAGTGTTTTGCATCTTAACGAAAATATCTCCCTTGTAACAAAGTAAACTTCCAATATATTTATGTTGCCTTCACCTTTATCATAGTGTGAAATTATTTTTGGTTGCAAATGTATTGCACAAAAATATTTGTTGTGTGACTTGTTGTAGACTCTAAAACTTTCTCTCCATGTGACATGTCGCATGAAAAAAAAATCCATGCAAAATATTGCACTAATGAATCTTCTTTCAATGCGATGGCACATAATCACAATCTCTTCCCAACTACAATACATCACACTAAAACATCTTTTGTGCAACACACCACACTTTTCCCAAAATCTTTCTCTTGCAATAAAAGAAATTCCAAGTTAAATCTTTTAGCCTTTTCTTTTTATAGCACATTGGAAGTTTTTATCATTGTGATATATCATGCAAAAAAAAATTGTGATGCCACATATCGCATACTCAAACTTTATTTGAATGCAACATATCGTACGAAAATATTTTTTGTGTTATATGTATTCAACCTGATTGTCGAACATATTCAATCTTTCAACGGATGCGCTATATTGGACACACACAAAAAATCATGTGACATATTGCACGTCACCAAATTTCTCCCTCACGACATATCCTTTATCACATCATAAAAAGATATATTTCTCATGGAAAATTGATTTGATGGTTGATGTGACCAGATACCTTTAAAAAAATGGGGGTTTATCACGACAAATGGCCATTTCTCGGATTATAAAGCTCCAACATCCCTTTCATTCACCATTGTCAAGTTTGTATTCTTCAGTGCACCAAGGAGCGACCATAGCATGCACGCCACATGAAGTACCATACAAGCCACCTCACATAATGCCCTACCAACACGAGGCAGGTAAGCCCCAAACCTGGTCAAAGTTTTAGCATTTATCTCAATTCGTTTTAAAATAAAAATGGGGGGTGGGGGGAGGGGAGGGGCGCATTAGAAACATGAACAAAAACAAATCCCTTCATATTACCCTTCTACCCCATGGGAATTATAAAATATGGTTCGAGCACCCGCTTCCATCCACAAGAATTAGTGGGGTGTAAAAAAATGATTTACAAGGGCATAAGGGACCTATGTCCTAGGGCTCCATCGTTATCATCGATATCCCTATCCCCGGTTGGAGTTCCATGTTCCCAATGCATGTCGAAGTTTGTAATTGAATATGTCCAAACCCATGTTGACCCACCTGTTGGATATGTGCAAATACCCTTTCGGTTTGGTTTCTTAGGGTCGGATTCATTAATCCTAAAAAGTAATAGAGCCACAGTGCATTTTCTTTGCTATGACCTTGATAATCTCGGCTTCATTTCCTCCTTTGAATACATGGCATTTTTAAAATCCTTTTCACTTTATTTTTCCCTATGATTCAAAAGAAGTCTCCTCATGCTCGAATGTGTTCAAGGCAAACTAGTTGTAGGGCATTATAACTGAACACCAATCATTAGCTGAATTTTGAAAGGAAAATACATAATAATTTATCATGATTCCATGACAAAAGCTTAACTTAGGAATGACCATTATTAGCATATAAGTTTCCTCTCCTATATAATATCCCTTTTTACAAGCATTTGCATTCTCCAAGGACACTAACTATGTTGATATTTATGATTTTGCTAAAATGGATCAGTTGCAAGATACAGGTACAAAAACCTACAAGAGAAGAAGTGGCAAAGAAAACACCATTGAAATCAACTCAAACAGAGCAAAGGAGGAAGCAGGAATTAGTACCCTAGGTCTCATCTAAAATGACACCATCTACAACGTAAACATTAGTGTGGTGTATCAATGGGGAGAAATTTATCAAATGTTTCAATAGGACTCATATCCCTAGCTATTGGATGACAACTAAGACCTGGGTGTCTACCAAGCATTGAAACGATATCAACTCTATAAGCTGGCTTCACATGTTGATGTGTTCCCATGTGTAGAAGCCATCTCACAGATCATCTGCTAAACATATATTGACAATGGGCTAGCAAGAGATACTCAAGGGAAATCTCTCTCATCATTCCAGCCTCCAGTCGCACACATGCTATAAACTTCCCACTAAAGAAATTGAACTTACAAAAGATTGGATGTTGCAATGTCCTCTGGACTATAGAGAAAGAATGAAAATCTTGTTGGTCCCGAAGATAAAATTCAAAACAAGAAAAACATGAGATTATCCAACCAAAATGTTGAGGACTCCTTATAGATTCATTATATTCCCTTTTTGCAGGCTTTATGGGGAAGCAGAGGCCTCAAGCTTCAAAGAATCATGGATCCCTTTGTTGCATACAATCAAAACAGTTGATCACATATTCAACTAGCCTACTACCCTCTTTGCCACCCTAGAAGAGACCATATCAACAACCAAACACGCAGTGCCAAGGAAGCATCCACAATTCCACATGTCTTCCTACCTATTGAATATTGTTCGTTTAGTACATGCTTATCTAGGTATGGGATAGAGTTGGCAATTGAGTGACTGCCCTATTCATGTCTATTTCCAGGACTTGCGAGAGCATAAATATCATGTTCATTATCATAAGATCTATGAACACTTTTTAATTACCTCGTTCCAGTTATTGTTTTGCACCCAAGCACCATGCATGTTAGAGAAGGTAATGTTGATTGTCAGAAAAATCAAAGATTGGTTTGTTCTAGATCACGATACCTACATTACGGTCTATGGATCTACCATATCTTCTCACTTATTTCCAAAGTTTGTGTCTGACAAACTAGTCCTATAGGAAGTAGAATACCACACCCTCATGCATGGAGCTAGAGTAGCCCTCTCCGAGGACAAGTAACGACCATGGCCACCACTTCCTTTTTATGTGGGATCCTATAATTTCAAGGATGGAAAGGAGGCACATGTTGGGGTAGACATTCTAACAACATTCCATTTCGGGGAGGAAAGATTCCACAAACATGGTCCCCTAAGAGTTGTCAACAAACATTGTCGACTTTGCAAGTATAAATGGCCTTATTAATTGGAAGCATGGAGGGAAAGGGTCAATAACTATGATGAATTCATTTATAGGATGAGAGGTAGCTCAAGCTCGAAGAAAAACTTAACTAAAAAAGAGAAAGTTGAAAGAGAGAAGGCAACAAAAGAAGGAGCAACCAAAGAAAAATTTGAAGAAGAGGATGCTAAAGTAGCAACACAAAAAGAAGGGCTAGAAAAGGAAGCTAAAACACTAAGGATTCAATAGGTAGTAGAAGCAAAGATGAAAATGAAGGAGTAATAAGAATATGAGCAACTGCAACTCTCGAGAGAACAAGAAGAAAAGTTAAAACGTGAATAGGAAGAAAGGAGAGAGAAGGAAGATGAAGAAAAGAAAGCCCAAGAAGAAGCTCAAAATATTGATTCCATGGACACCAAGTCGTCTAAATCTACTATTGGTCCTACATTGACCATAGGCCACTTTCCTCTCAGGGAGATGGGATTAGGAGCATTTAGTCCTTCCAAGGCTGACATAGTAGCTAGCCTTAGTTCGTTCGTCTTCAACAAGGCTACAAAGAAAATTGTCAAGCAATCTCCAAAAAAACTGTTGAAATTTTGGTATGCTCATTTAAACATAGACAATGTCACATAATTGTCACCCAACCATAGGCATTCACATATGCCACCCCCGAGCAAACTAACCTTTACTTAGTATAATTATGGAAAGCCTACTCCAAAACCAATAGATAAACCCTAGCTATTAACTGCAACAACAACTCAAGACAAGTAGAGTGATCCTTCTCCAAGGGCAGTGCACAAGAGAGAGTCTCCATATCCACAGAGAAAATACCATACACAACTACAACAATTTTAGTTGCACTACTCTCTCAAACTTGTGCCATACTTATCAAGAATATCACCAAGAATGTCACCAAGAGAATCACTAAGAATGTCACTAAGAGAATCACCAAGAGAGAGACCAAGACCAAGAGATGACCATGTGCCATTATTCATCCTTGCAGCTACAACTACAGCTCTCCACAAGACTTGCACATTAATTGGTTATTCAAATGAGCTAAAACGTCCTCTATTTATATTTAATTGTCCAGTAACTTTTTTGGTTGGGCCGACCTAACTTTCTGGTAATTATATTTTATGTTTATCTTTTTCTGGTGGAGCCGACTTGTCTTTCTAGGAGAAAATATTCTAATATTATTTATTCTGCTAGGCCGACTTCTCTTCTAAGGTTTCCACACATCTTTTTAATGGTTCACTTGCTTTTGGAATATTCTATTCTAAGTCATAGGTTACACGTGGAGGTTAGTACCTCTTGCAGCTACCAAAACATCAACACTCCCTCTTAGTTAGGGAGGTATTAACTAAGATGTTCTTCATGTAGTGGTCTCAAACACATGCATCCATCTCACATGGCATGGGCAAGATTCACATGGTCTTGCAGACCAATCTACAAGTAGAATCACCATAGCTACACAAGCTATCATATGATCAAATAGATCATGTAACAAGTATCACCATCATAGTCGCACCTTAGCCATCTAGATGGAAAACACCTCCAACACTACAGGTTGGCCCTCCAACTAGTAACCTCTGATGCTACTGATCGACACTCTAAATGGGAATCATTTATGACACTACAGGTTAGCATCTAGTTCATACATAAGTAGTAACTCGTCAGCTCACACACAATCTGACTAAAAAATTTAACACTCCCTCTTAACAATGAAGGTATTCCTCTTGGCATGATCATCATCAATACTACTGCGCTTCTGCACACCTCGACTATTATCTTGTTGAATTTCATGAATCCATACATCATAAGAGGTTCTGCACTTTCACTGGAGTAGTGTACCAGCCTTTGTTGGAGTAGTATACCAACAAGCACTGGGGTAACATACCAGTCTTCGTTGGAGGAGCATACCAACCTGCGTTGGGGTAGTATACCAACTTTCATTGGAGTAGCATACCAACCTACGCTAGGGTAGCATACCAACCTGCATTGGAGTAGCATACCAACCTCCACTGGGGTAGCATACCAGCTTGCGTTGGAGTAGCATACCAACCTGTGTTGGGGTAGCATACCAGCCTGCATTGGAGTAGCATACCAACCTATTCTAGGGTAGCATACTAGCCTGTGTCGGAGTAGCATACCAACCTACACTGGGGTAGCATACCAGCCTGTGTTGGAGTAGCATACCAACCTGCATTGGAGTAGCATACCAACCTGTGTTAGGGTAACATACCAACCTGCGTTGGGGTAGCTCCCACTACTGGGGATCACATCACTTCCTGCTGTTGGGGAACACATCACTTCCTGCTCCTGGAGAACACATCACTTCCCACTACTAGAGAACATATCACTCCCTCTCACGAGGGGAAATCCTTCTAAACCACACCAAGCTTGTCCCTAACAGAGGCTTGGTCAACATATATGCTACATATTCGTCAATAGCAATATATGAGAGCAAGTGTCTCGTCATAGTATTCTCCCTCTTGCTGGGAGAATCCTCTAGACACAAATTAGGATTTGTACATCTCTAGGTTATTTATCTGCAACATGCTTGATCTTGTAGATCAACTTGGAAGTCATTGTTGACTTCCCTTTTGGTCTCAGAACCAAGGAAAATATATATATCCTAGTCTTTCTGACTGGCTTCCTCTTTGGTCATTGTAGTAAGGGAATCTTCCCATAATATCTCATATCTCCTCGAAGCCTCTGAAGCTTCGATCTAGCCTTATCAACCCATGGCATATGTCTGTCAGTCCTGGAAGACATCTCTCTCTTCCATCTGAACCTGAAAGTCTCTGAGTCTCGATTCTCCCTTTGAAGCTTGACTCCCTCTGAGTCTGTATAATCTTCAGAGCCATTTTCTTCCATGATATGGCTCATCAATGTTGCATCCTACAAAGTTTCATGGGACCACATTGGTCTCTTCTTGGTTACTGCAACAATTATGGGTAGGCCCTTCTAGCTCTACTTATTCTTCGGTACATGGATGTATATGATCGTGTATACAACTTCTTATCTGGATAGTCTGCTCCATGTCTCAAACTAGAAACCATCTTATATGTTGCATCTTGCAACCGTCACTATAACTCCCCTCGGAGTTATCACCTGTGACCTGTCCGGAACAAGGACAACAAAGGGGAAAATAATAGATAAGAATAATACTCTTATAATAAAAACAAGAACGAGAACAATAATCACAGTAGCTCCTTCTCAGAGCTATTTCTCGTGACCTGCTTGGAACAAGAGCCAAAATAAAAATACAATAATAAGAAATAGGAACAACACTCTTCTAGTGTTGTGATCAATCATTCCTCCATAGTAATCTCCATGGAATTTATAAAATAACCTTCCTGAGACAAGAGAAATAAGAGCAAAAAGTATAATAACATTTTCATAAGAACATGTCTATGTTAACAAGAATAAAAGACAATCTCATGGTAATCATCATATTGTTACCAAGGTGACCTGCCTAGAAGCAAAACAAGAAGTATATCCTAGAGGAGATGTTAGTTCATCTTGTGACCAAGTACAATAAGCATTTATATCAATAGTACTCACATGTTGCCAAGTATTCATTGTATCTAGCAGTAATAGAACCTTTCGAGGATTGTTGTCACAATTAGCAATGTAGCAATTATTAAACTTGATATGTGCAAATTGGAAACTTATTAATTTAATCAATCAAACTGGGAACCTGGAGTCTTATCTTCAAGAACGAGTGTTGTGATTTTCTTTCGAGTCTCCTTCACTCAAGATGACAAGCATTCTCTTCAACCTGTCCCACGTACTTAAGACAATATGTTTTCTTGACAAAAATCTGAGTTAGAGAATATAATGAAAATAAACTCTAAAAAATCTCAACCTTAATCAATTTAATACTTTGACTAGAGTCAACTTATAACTTTAACTTTGAATTGAGGTTACTATGATAATCATAACTTCAATAGATCAAAATACAACTAGATGTTCACAAGATTACAATAATGTCATAATAACTAGAGGCATATGAAAACAATTAAACTTGGAGTGCGTTGTTCCTCTGAATGTGTTGGATTTGAGATCCCTATGGATCTACGATTGCAAGAGATCCCTTCCCCTGCAATCACACTCAAAATAATGATACAGTTTAAATGTATATAAGTACATACCTCTGGCAACATCGGCAGGCAGTTACACCATTTGACAACAATGACAAGCAATGACAAACCTTAAAACTTCAAAGGTGCTCCAACTTCTAATCTAAAGGTAGCTGGAGATGCGTTAGGGTAAGGCGCACTAGGACAACCAAAGATTAGTCCCAACACTTCACATAAACTTTTCACTGCAACTAGTGCTAGCACTGCAACTGGTGATGCAACTAGCACTGCAACTGGTGATGCAACTGACACTGCAACTTGTGTTTCAACTGGCACGAAGTAGCTGACATGAAGGAACTGGCGTGAAGGAATTGGCACTACAACTTCAACTGGTACTGCATACCTAGGGTTTTATGAGCAAACCCTAATTTCTCAACTTAAAAAATTTACAGATTTGATCTAGGGAAGAGATGCACCCTACTTACGCGACCTTCTTAGTGAGTTCAGTATGTGCTCAATGAGCTTGAAAATGGGGGAAACCGAGGATGTTCCTTCCAGTGGTTAGACTGTTACGAAGGAAACCAACTCTAATACCATGTTGAAATTTTGGTATGCTCGTTTAACCATAGACAATGTTACATCATTGTCACCCAACCATAGGAATTCACATATGCCACCCCCGAGCACACTAACCTTTACTTAGAATAATTTCAGCAAGCCTACTCTAGAACCAACAGATAAACCCTAGCTGCTAATTGCAACAACAACTCAAGACAAGTATAGCCCTCCTTCTCCAAGGGTAGCGCACAAGAGAGAGAGTCTCCATATCCACAAAACATGTACCATAGACAACTGCAGCATCTGCAGTTGCACTACTCTCTCAAACTTGTGCCATACTTAGCAAGAATATCACCAAGAGTATCACCAGGAGAATCACCAAGAATGTCACAAAGAATGTCACCAAGAGAATCACCAAGAGAGAGACCAAGACTAAGAGATGACCATGCGCCCTTATTCCTCCTTGCAACTATAGCTCTCCATAAGACTTGTGCACTAATTGGTTATTCAAATGAGCTAAAACGTCCTCTATTTATATTAATCTATCCAGTGACTTTTCTGGTTGGGCTGACCTGACTATCTGGTAATTATATTTTTTTGTTTATCTTTTTCCTGTGGAGCCGACTTGTCCTTCTGGAAGATAATATTCTAATATTATTTATTCTGCTAGGCCAACTTGTCTTATAGGGTTTCCACGCATTTGTTTAATGGTTCAATTGCTTCTGGAATATTCTATTCTAAGTCATAGGTTATACATGGAGGTTAATACCTCCCGCAGGTACCAAAATATCAACATAAACTTCCCATCCCAAGTATTGCAATAATCGAAGTGTCCATAGAGATACCTATAGTTGAAAACATCAAGGAGAATCCAATAGCTCTAGCCTTAGTGGGAATGACATTCACTCAAACCTCTTAGTAGAATATCAAAGATACGGCTATAGCTATTAAAGAATATAAAGCCAAGGTAGAAGGCCTAGAAGAAGAGGTGAGATACTATCAAGGAGATAGGGCCAGTATCTTTGAATTCATAGCATTAACCACTAAAGGGAAAGAATAATCGAGGGCCACTGTACAAATAGTGCATTATGTAATATTGTTTGATGTTGTTATAAACTCTCGATTTCAGAGAGAGTATTGTAACTATGCCTTGTAAGAGTGCATTAGTCATGAAGATGTAAGTAGAATTGGTTGTAGAGTTGTCCTTGTGGTAAAGCAAGAGAGTGGGATGATGTATCATGTCTTAGCTGTGGACCAAGGTTAGTCATGTAACTCTTTATTCACTGAATTAATA
The DNA here is from genome assembly GCA_009831015.1 of Picea engelmannii. Lineage (NCBI taxonomy): Eukaryota > Viridiplantae > Streptophyta > Pinopsida > Pinales > Pinaceae > Picea > Picea engelmannii. Next base: position 151,549 of record ML777963.1, read on the forward strand.
AGACAACGAAGGAGCGGGAGTCGCTCAAGCATTGTTGGTTTTCTCGGTTAATGGTTTCCAAGGTAAATCTCAATGTATTGTGTGTGTTTTCCATTAATTACTTTCTGTTTAATTTTGTCTTCTCTCTCATGTTTGGTTTAGTGTTTCTAATCATGGATCTTCGAGAGCATCACAATATTTTAGGTGAAGAAAGTATTTTCCATTCATATATTTTCTATTGGTTACTCCTTCACGACAATCTCTACAACTTGGGGGATATAGTGAAAGAAGAGTACCTTTTGGATATGGTAGGGTGGACGTCTGGTAGGTTGAAATTTGTTGACAAGGAGGGAGCTTGGAGAAAAACTTTGGGGCATGAACTTGGGGAAAGAGGACATTCTTAAGCCTTCATATGAGAGGTATTTTCTCTAAGAACTCATGAAATACTTCCTTTGATTTTGTTGATGTACAAAAATATATTGGATGGGTATTCTTCCCATGATTATAAACTTGTTTTATCATGCATAGAAAAATTGA
>ML777963.1:171313-184543 GCA_009831015.1 Picea engelmannii
CAATTACTTGACATCAACCAATGACATCAATCAAACCAAACCATTTACATCAATGACATATGATCCAACAATCTCCCAAGTAATCAAACCATTGGCATCAATGACAAACCATTGGCATCAATGACAACATGATCCAACAGTCCCAATGGTCCGATTGTGAGATTTCTGATCATAATTGTTGTTCTAACCGTTCGAAAACGTCAATCTAACGATTGTAATGCCTCCAACGGTCATATCGCTCTGCCATAGCGAAGTGCCAATATGAGTTGCTCTGATATTCTGGTAAAGTTCAAATTCTAGAGACCTTCCTTCTGCAAAGTCTTCTCTGGAACTTCCTGTAATTTCTCCAACTTTGTTTTCTTCTTGTTGAGATTTCTAGCCTTCTTCCTTGTGATATGTGTCTCGATATTCCTCTTTCCATTCTGATTCTTATCTCCTCTTGGCATAGTAAATTCACGATGGTGATGGTCTTTACTAGGGTTCAAGGGAAATACTTCTTCTCTGTCTAGGGTAGGCGCTCTACTCTCTTGTACATACATGTGTTTCAAGTCTTCTTGTGTTCTTTCAACTTCGAAATCCAGATTTATGGTCCTCAGTAGCTTCGTCTGGTTTTCTTGTTCTTCGAGTAAGTGTGTTATTCTCTTAGCCATGAAGTCTCTTAGTTCTTGCTTTTTCTGTTCTAGAGCTTCTTCTTCTTTTCTCTGGATCTGATCTTTCTCAATCCAAGGTTTTCCTAGCAAGAAAGCAAATAGGGCGTTCTCAACAAATTTAATAACCTCAAATTATTCCTCTGTCGAAGTTCCATGATCACTCATAGATATATGTGTAAGTCTTCCACATAGGGTTATTAGCTTTCCTCTAAATAATCATATTCCTCCCAATAAAGGAACCATAGCAGGCCTTCCCAAAATTTCCCAAGTACTTTATATCATGACATTCACCTGTGTTGCTTCGTCCAGAACACGGTCTATGTCGAAGTCTCCTATTCTTGCTTCTATGAATTCTTTGTCTTTTAAGATCTCTGATAGATTGATGTCTCTATGATCATTCAAGGTTTCTTTTATTTCTGACAATACAGTCTCTGATCCTCTTTGGGGTTCTACCATAGTCTTAATTTCTGGGTCTTTCTCATGTTTATCTTGTTCCATATTCATTCTTTCAAGTTTAGCAATCATTCTAGGGAAATCTAGAACTTCATGGTCTATAGCTTTACAACAAAGACAACTAAATCATCTATCAGGGCAATCCTTAGCAAGATGACCTGGTCTTTTACATGTAACAAAGGGTTAATCCTCTCGTTCTCTTAAATGATCCCCAACCTTTCTTGTACTGCGCACTGGGATCATAGTAACTAACCTGCAAAAAATTCTTCCTAGGATCCTGCATCCATTTGTTAGTCCAAACATTCTTTCTATGCATAGGAATAACATATCTTTCATTATTTATATTAGATCTACTCATATCAAACCTTCTTTCTTCTAGATGTGCCCTAGTTTTCAGACTAGGACAAAATTTATCAAACATACTTAGATCCATGCTATCGAAGAAAAAATTTCCACTTATCTTACCTTTAACAAATCATAAAGCTTTTAGATCTTGCCTCTTTAATAAATAAAATTCACTTTACCTTTATCAGGGCACAAAGCTTTCAGATCTTACCACTTTTCTTCAGATCTACCTCCTTTCTTAGCACATAACTTTGTAGTCAAGTAGAATACAATGCAATAAAGCAACAGATCTACGCACATAGCTTTCTTTCTTTTCCTCAGTTCCCAGCAATCATAGTTTCAGGTCCCAACAATAGAACCATTTGTTGGCATAAGGGTAGACCCGAGGTTCAACGCTTCAACAATGCACCAACAAAACCCTAACTACTGGTCCTTTCGGCAACACCTGCGAAGCAGATGAAGTCTCACCCGAGGTAGAGGCAGGGGTGGTTGCAGGACTCGAGTGTATGCAACCTAGCTAGGACACAGATCTATGATTACAATACTCTAACAAAGCACTTAGCAATTACCATTCATTAGTATTTAACCAATATTTACTTCGCAGATAAAAACCCTAATTACAGAGTAACACAATACTTAACCAGATCCACACATCTAAGCACTTAACATAAAGAAATAGATAAGATCTAGCATTCATTCACATTACTGAGCACTAAGATATTATATCAGGTGCTTCTAACATTCATAAAGATAACAACACTAAGCATAAATCACATCAAAGGCACAAAGCAATAATCGAAATGCACAAAGCAACCATAACACATGATATACGTGGTTCACCCCCATCCTGGGGCTATGTCCACCAACTCTTCTCTTATTTATTATCTTCTTTTCAAGATTCTTACAGACACATAGCATCAAAATTCTACTCCGCAGTGGACAGGAGATTTGCGCGCACCTCGCCAGATCCTCCTTCCCCGAGCTAGTGTTGGACACACCGACTACACTGAGAGGGGGAGGGGGAACAATGGAGGGCTCTTTTTCCCAAAACTCCTTAGTTAATAATCACCATTAACTCATTACTCATTGTTTTCATTTATAACTAGTTAAATGTCAACACATATCAACAACATATATCAACAATATATCATCAACAAGTCATCACCACAAGGAACACAAAGAACACAAGATGTATGTACAATTTTTCTTTTTATTATGGACTTCAATATGGGGTTTTTCAGCAACAACTGAATAGAGTACAACTCTAGAAGAGCACCAACTCTATATGCAAGACTCAACTTACATTCTTAGCACCAACTGAGATGAGGCAACAATCCTCAACAAATATCAATCTGTCAACATAAACAAGTGCATCAACCATGCACCAACCTGTGCCAAACAACCTGTACCATAAACAAGTGCATCCAACCATGTACCAAGTATATACCAATCATGTGTCAACTAATCATCAACAATGACTCATCAATATGTACCAACTCATGTATGTGCCAACTCATCAACTGCTTGTCTCAACCATGACTAGTTTTGGATTAGTCAACAACCCTAACTTGAAATAATCATAACTTTGTACCTGTAATTAATAAAGATCTGAAAATGATACACAAATTTCTTCAATGTGTTTTATTCAATTCCTCCAGGTGTCACTACTTGAAACCTCTCAGAAAAGGATTTATAGCAAAAATGGCATACCTTGCTGAATTCTGGCTTATTCTAGAGAGCGACTTTGTAGAGCCACGCACGAAATATTTGTTGAATAGATCTGAAACTGTTACACAACATACTAAATGCTGTAATCTAACCAAAACAATTGGCCTCACTTAATTTTGATCTGTTATAAAGAAGTTATGATGTTTTTACCCGAAACACCTGTTTTATACTAGTTTTAGTACTAGCCACAAACCCTATTTTCCACGGAGTGTATCTCCAAAAATACAACGACCCACAAGATTAATTTTTTACCACATATACTTGGATATGTTTCCTCAATGGTATATCAATCTCATGGTCTGAAACATTATAGAAAACAAATTATTACGAAAATGGTGAGATGACCTGTAAATAGCATACCTTAGAAAGTATCATGAAAATAATTTATCCTCCCTTGAATTCCGGCCATCTTTTCTTCACCTTCCCTCTAAAATTCGGCTTAGATATCCTTTGGTTACCTCAGTCACCTGTATATCTTCAATATGCTCAAGTGTTCCACACCAAAAATGCTCAAGAAGCTCTCACAAGAAGCTCTCCACCAATACTCCAAAAGATATTCTCACAAGAAGCTCCCCATTGATCCACAAAAAGGATGATCTACAAGAGACCATTGCTATCTTATTTATACTTTCATCCTCTAGGTAACTTAACCCATTTTTGGGTCACTTAACCCATTTCTAGGTCACTTAACCTATTTTCCTTATTTTAGGGTTAACCACTTTCCATAAATAGAAAGTTCTCCAATACTTTATCATTTAAATATTCCTTCTTAATTTTGTCACCTTACTTTGTCATTTCTTGATTTTGTCACTTCTATTTATTATTTAAATAATCCAACTTGACTTTGTCACTTTACTTTATCATTTAAATAATGATTTCTTCTTTTAGGTCACTTTAGCTTATTTGACCTTGGGGGCTTCAAGCCTTCATATGGGGCTTCTTCATCTTCGTAAGGCCATAACTATCAAACCATGAGGAGTTATGTGACATTCCACATACCACCGGAAATGGAATGACAAACATTATCCATCTAGGATAGTTTCACCAACAATTTCCTTGATATTCATCTCATTATTCCACATACAAGCATGGGTCCTCCAACTATTCTTCTAGGATAACTCAATCCTCAAAGCGTCTTCCCGTGAGGGCTTTCACCATAAGGGGACCACTTTGGAGTTCATCCATTTTTGCACCTTATCAATCATGATAAGACAATAATGAGAGCATGGGTCCTCCAACCATTCTTCTAGGATAACTCAATCCGCAAAGCGTCTTCCCGTAAGGGATTTCACCATAAGGGGACCACTTTGGAGTTCATCCATTTGTGTACCTTATCAATCATTATAAGATAATAATGACTCATCTATACATTTTTCCAACAATGCATCATATACCAATGAAGGCACATTGATCCATCTTCATCATGTATCAATGACAACTCATTGATCCATCTTCATCCATGCATTCACATCAATGACAATACATATTACATTACATCAATCATCAATCAATCAATCCTTTGGCATCAATCAATCACTCGACATCAATCAATGACATCAATCGATCAAACCATTGGCATCAATGACAACATGATCCAACAACTAGGTTACAACACCAAGCCCTTACAGAGTCTCTTACAGTTACTTGCACTTAGCCTTGCAAGTCTCACACAATATGCACAAAGCATGCATAACTTTCACTTGCACTTAGCACATTGGCCTTTACTTTCCCTTAGCACCTAGCATTACACACACCCACACCCTTTACTTACATCGCCTAGCTTTCTATTTATACATTACAAAAGGGCCTAATCATGGGTAAACCCATGGGCCGACATCCCATACCCGTTACATAAGCCCAAAACCGAAAAATGCCCTAAAAAGGGGCCGAGATCTCGCGATCTCCACTTCGACTTGCACTCTGTCTTTGACAGCCTATCGAAGTCCCAAAATAGGTCAAACCTGACCAAGGATATCCAAAACTTGGTCAAGGGCCAACAGTCATGGACTTATAGTTGGGGTATGTAGTTATAGTATGATGATGATAGTGCACAATTAAAAATAGCTTGTAATAAAATTATCAAGGTTGTTGACGAGTATGACATTAAAGCAGCTAAGTTGTTTGGTATTGTGTAATTTTCTTACCTCACCACTTAAGTAAGGAAATATTCATGACATGTTGAGACTTATGTTTGCAAGGAGAGGTCGAAGAGTCATGCATGGAAAATTTTAGTATATGGAACATTATTATTATTATTATTTAACAAGAACATATAGTTTGTATTATAAAAGGGGTTGTAGCAGAACTAAACCAACTAGAAGGTACAAAATTTCATTTTGTCTAGTAATGTTCATCAAAACAAAGGGAATGTGCATCCTCAACTAAATAATATCCTTCAAAATTTTTACAAAAAAGAGACCTTCCTGCTAGGTTTGTATTATGACATAAGAGAAGAGAAAAAAGACATATTTACAATTCATGAACCTGATTAGTGTAGTTTCAGCTCGGTATCCACTATTGCTCGAGAGTCATCTAGATTACTGAGGGTTGGTTATGGGTTCAATGGCTGCATTACCTCACAAGAAGCATGGGATCCTTATGAAGGAATCGCTTCACAGTGCACAAGATTTCTAGGTCGGCTGCCATGAATTTCCTTGCCCAAAGATCGGATTTGATCAATATGTCTATCAACTTTTCTTAGAAATATAGCCAATTCCTCGTCTCACATTTCTTCTTTGTCTTGCATTTTTTTCTCAAGCTGGGAGTGAGACTCCCGAAGTGAAATAATATATTGTTGTTATAACTTCATTTTTCACTTCACTGCCTCCAATCCACAGCTGCTACAATTGCAAATGGATTGAATCCTACGCCACATGATGTTGAAAAAGGCCGAACATATGGGCCAAAACCTACTATCGGTACGATGAGATTGCTAGGGAGGAAGAGAATGAGAGAAAATGGAAATCATAGAGCTTACTGTGCCCATCTTTTGGCCAACGACAAAATATAATGGATTAGAAGATACACCCATGAAAACACACGCGGGGATCTGTTGAAGTACCTGTGATGATGATGAGAAATGTCGGAATTGAGAGTTGCGAATCAAAGTCCGTAGGTTGTTGCTTATGTGAGTCAAGACGATATGGCTTCCAGGAGGGAATGTGCATTCCATGGTGACATCAAGGGGGATGAGAATCCCACATACCGGTTGCAGGCAAGGGAGAGGGACTTTAAATGGAGACACGTGAGAGAGCAGAGTCGACTGTCAGATGGAGAGTGTGACTCGTGGAGATGACGCGGGGCATGTGTCAATAGAGATATCAACTTCAAGGAGATCATAGTTCAAAGAAGAAGGGGGGAAGGTCACATCACCCCCCAACTCAATTTTTTGATTTGAGAAAAAATGTGTTTCTTCTTTATCCATTAACCTAAGGTAGAAATTACATAGATGATCCTTCATTTACCTTTAGGATACCTTGATTCATGTGCTTAGCATTCTTAGCTAGACGATTGGCCTCCCTGTTTTGATGTCATAGATTATGAAAGTATTCCACAAAGCATAAATTTTGCTCCTCGATTTTAATCCCATGGTAGATTCTTTGTAGATTAGGGTTAGAGTTGTAGTTGATCTACCTCATGCCTTTTATAATCAATTCCGAGTCTTCGATGATGATGATACTCATAGCTTTATCTGCTTTTTATCAAAGTCAACACCATATACACAACCAAAACTTTCACTTGATTGTTTGTCTTATGTACCAAACCCCAAGCAAATCATATGACCCCCCCACACCTGTCGCCCCTATATGGAACATTATTTTACTTGACCTTAATCGATTATATTTTAATTGTTATATGCTCATGTAAGTGACCAAATTTATTAGCTATGTGTGTGAGAAGTTATAAGCATGAAAACCTTGTTTAATTTACTGGCATGAAAGATTATATGAGTTAGAAGTATGTGTTGGGTATGAATACTTGCTATTAAGAGAAGCAATGGTGAGGATTAGGTTTATTTAATTGTAGCTTAGAGGATTATATTTGTCCTTAAATATTTTGCAAGTGATTGAATCATGATTATTGCATTGGATAAATCATTATAGTTGAAATATTCATTAGTGTAAGTGGATAAAGGATGATAGAAAACTTGGATGATTTTACAATCTAGTAATAAATTTTCCGACATGATCTTTACATGTTCATTAAGTGTAGTGGTCCTTGGAATGAGTAAAAAAGGTAACATTTTATGATTCTGGAATTCAGGAAACAAGTTAAAATATGGATATGTTTTGGTAGGAATTGTATACAACCCTATTGTGTTAGTTATAATTTGAGACATAAACTTAGATTGATAATTATGTTTGATATTAAGAATTTAACCAAAAGTAGTAATTTTTTATTGGGTTTGTTGATATCAGGTTGTTTGAGGTATATAAAAGTGAGTATTGTTTGAGGTATATAAAAGTGAGTATTGAGGTGTGAATGCTAGAGTGGAATGTGGAATTGACATTGATTAGTTGTTAATGACAACTTGTATTTATTATGCTTATTGACTGGCATAACATGTCAAATGCTTAAGTAATGGGTTTTGCATATGGTTTTGTTTTGAAGTTGTTATTAACTATATGATCATATGAATTTCAAGAAAGGAAACTATAACATACATGTGACTTTTTAAACTTTGTAAGCTTTGTACTTGTTAAATAAAGAATATGAAGAATGTTGCAAGACATGGCAATGAGATGATGACTTAGAAATTGATGCATCTGTTAAGATAATGATAAACATGTGGAATGGAAGTTTATTTTTTTTAATGATTAAGTTTGGTTTCGTTCAATGAAACTAAGGAAGAAGAGAAGATGTATTTTTTTTTTATTCGATGAAAGATATCACGGGAAACCCTCTGAGTACTTCTCCACATTTCGTTGATGGTAAACGGGGTAAACTGTCGACCCTGATTATGGAGCCTCACCCCGAGAGGATCAAGAGAGTTGAACCCGTGACCTCCCCAACTTATCATTAGGGGAGAGATCTCACATCAAGCTCAAGACCACTTGAGCTAACCTTTGGGGCTAGAGAGAATATGCCTACAAAGATTATGCTCCCATTAATAAAGACTTAGATAAAATTGAGCATTGAGTTGAAGTCAAGTGTTGATTACCTTAATACCAAGTGTGAGATGGTAGTTTTTCCTCAGGTTTGATATTGTATGTATATGAAATAATGTATTATTCATGTTTTAATTGTTTTATCTGGGACATTGCACAACGAATACTAATATGATTTCATAGAGATGTTTTTTTTTTTTTTCAAATAAAAAGAGGTAATTCCTATTAATGAGCTGTCATTGTAAAAAATTGATACATGTCACTGGCCCGCCACATGTTCCGCCAAACTAGTGGAAATCGAAACAGGTGGCCGCCTATTATGTTTTCAGCCAAAAAAGGGCATCCGCCACTTGCCCTGCCAATTGGAAACCATAGTAGGTGGTAGATGGTAGTGCTGATAGAAATGTTTGTGTAAACTAAGCATACTAATAAACTCTGAAAATTAAAACGAAGCAAGAAATGAACAGAGTACCATACCAGGTTGACAAGAAAAAAATATCCATCACCAGGTCAGTGATGCTCAAAGAACTTTGCAGATTTATCCATCTAGAGTGCCACTGTGAAGGATGCCATCGCTAGGCTGGAGCATGAAGGGCTGCACGCAGGTCGGCACCTCTGCTTGGCTGGTGCGTTCGAAAAATCATCGAACAATATGTTAATGCAACTACTGATGAGGGTGTCTCGATGGAGTTGGTTCGCCATATAACCTCGGATGTCAAAAATAAGCTCCAGTTGTTCTAGTCTGAAGAGGTTGGGTGGAGTCTGGTCGCATTCCTCAACTGTGTTCAGCGATGGAGGCGCCATAGTGGGGAACTCCTCCTGAATAATGCAAGTGGCGCCCTCCATGGTAGTCATTGTTCCTGTAACAACCCCATTAGTGTTGGGGCGAATGTGTGTATCCGGGACCGTGTGGAGGAATTCCTCCCGAACAATGCAAGTGGCGCCATCCCTGGTTGCCTCTATACCTATAATGACCACACTAGTGCTCGGGTATAAGTAGTCATCCGGGACCGTGTAGAGGAGGGATTTTGGTGGAACCTGAATTGGTTCCTCCGAGAATTACTTCTCCACGAAGGCCATTGGAGGAGTATGTGGCAACGTAATTAGCTGAGTTTGGGAAATTGACAGAGCTCTCTCCAAATTAGGTGTCTCTGCCTGGTTGCATGACTATACTAGGTCAGACCTCGCCCGGGCTTTCCTCTCTTTCTCTCGACATGGTGGAGCATGGGGGGCGAAGAATGAACTAAACCAAAGCCAAGAGAACCAACTGTGCCAAAACCAAATTCCCTGATAGTGCGAGGTGACAGAGCATTGAGGCGAAGTGTTGAATGCCATGGCCAAGATGGATAGTTAAGCGAGTGGTGGACATGAACACTATGCTACAACCCGTACTATAACATCCCTAGCCACCCACAGGCCGAGAAATTCCACCGCTCAGACGCTCTACTTAGCTCTGAGACCGTTCTGTAATGTCCCCGACCATCTCTTGCCAGGCCATGCTATGCCAGAGAAAACATACGTTCTTTGTGTGGGACATACTGTAACATACTCATCATCCAAACTGAGCTATGTCAGATAAATTTTTATCTGCATGTGATTTAAACATATCCACACACAGAACTCTTGCGGAAGCATTATATATAAAACGTAGGCATACAAATATATCTATAAATACACAGATTGACACTGAAATCACCGTAAACATACACATGTAGCATATACAAGAAATACCCACAAATATACAAACATTCATAACCATGCATAAGATAAACCCATAAACTGAACACCTAAATAATAATGCATCATGTAATTTTATCACCCAAATGGCACTTATCTTGGTAATAATGTCACCAACTACGTGCAAACTATCCACGAACCTCCCAACCTTAGACCACACTGTTCATCACTCTCAACAGTGAGTCACCCCTGAGATGGGACTAAACTCCACCCAGGCAAAGGGATTCCTAACCAGGCTAAAGGCTCATGGACAACAGGAAAGACTCCGTCCCAGGTGCTCACTCAACTAACAATCTACAGTTCCTCATTCCCCACATGCTTGTCCCACCCAAGGAATTGTGCCCCTTCTTTGTTGAACAATCCCTCGGCTGCCCCACTTCCCTTCCAGGGCTTCAGCAACAGGACGAACAGGAAGTCTTAGAGCCTTGTAGCTACAGTTCAACACCTTCAGGAAGTCAATTCCCAACAATTCTCTCACCTAGAGAATTGCTCACGGACCTGACAACCCGCCTCTTCAATATCCCACGAGCCTGACAACCCGCTTCTTTAGTATCCCACGGGCCTGGAAACCCGCTTCTTCTGTCCAACGTCCCATATAACCCGCTACACCAACCTCTGTGGCCATGGATACAAGCTCCGTATAGTGAGATAAAGTATGGAGGATAACTGACTATGTGAGTGAAAAATGGTCATGGAATCATGGCTGAATGAGGGAAGGAATCATGGAAAAGATGATTGTAAGAAGGATGGGGAAGTCTGAAAATGAGTTAAGCCCAACAATATTTATGCATGTTCCAACTTGACACTTGTCATGTTGGGAGCTACTTCGGCCCACTTGTCCACAACTTTGGAACTTAGGATAAAATAATTATCCATACTTTATGATTTAATCAATATTAATATAATATTCCTTTTTGGCTCAAGCTTCCTAGCTTAGCCCCTTTCCTTAACTTAGCCCCTCCCTCTTGCTAACTAGTGGAGTTTAGTCCCCCATCTCTTTTATCGTGGTCGGTCTGCACGCATCGATGTATTTTATATTAAATATGAGACATGTACAAAAATAGGCGCACTGGCCTTTAACATCTAGGTTCTCCGGCCTAATCAAAACATAAGCATCCTAGCTTATAATAACTGGTTCTCGAGCCTATAACACATATCATATACACAAAGGCTCACTGGCCTCAACATCTCGCACAATTAAGATGCTGCGTGTGGTATCCTGGAATGCGCACACATCCTCATTTTACTGTGCAATACTTGCGCACATTATGCCATGAAAGGTGCATCCAAAATTATATCAAAGCAACTCACTAGCTTAAGTACATTTGTATTTACATTTACAATTGAGTTCGGCCTTAGGGATATTAATATCCCCTCCCCTTATTTATGCACTGTCCTTAGTGCATCATGTACCCATGTACAATTAAATTTCAAAAATCCTAAAAAATATGCGGGTATTCTACCTGCATTGCATCCTCATGCTCCCAAGTAGCGTCCTCAGGACCGTACCAGGTCCATTGGACCTTTACAAGCCCTATGGCTCGATTCCGGAGCTGTTTGATTTTTCGGTCTAGAATGTGCACCGGATGCACTTGAAAAGCGCCTTCTTGCTCCATCTGAATCACATTCCAATCAATAACATGATTAGCATCATGTATATATTTCTTTAGCAACGATACATGGAATACATTATGAACAGACATAGATGCAGGCAATGAAATCATATAAGCTACTGGACCAATCCTCTCTAGGATTTCAAATGGTCCACAATAGCGAGCTGCCAATTTTGAACAATTTCCCAACTTCAGGGAACTTCTGTTGGCTTTCACTTTCAAGAATACATGGTCATCCACTTTAAATTCCCTGTGAGTTTTGCCCTTATCAACATAGTTTTTCTTCCTATCTTGTGCAACCTTTAAATTTTGTTTTATTTTCAACATTTGCTCTTCCATTTCCCTGAGCAATTCTAGCCCAACCACTGCTCTATCTACTGGGTTATCCCAACTTACTGGTGTGTTGCACTTTCTGCCATAAAGTGCCTCAAAGGGGTTCATCTTTAGAGATGCTTGGTACCCATTGTTATAAGCAAAATCTACCAAGTGTAGGTAGTCTTCCCATTTTGATGGTTTATCCATCACATACATCCTTAACATATCCTCAATCACTTGATTCACCCTCTCTGTTTTGTTGGTTGTGGAGCCTGATTATCTTCCTGATTCAGAGGTCCTTGCTTTTAGCCGTGTTTATACCCCATGAAGTATTTACACCCCAGAAGTATGTACACTTTTCCACGTGGGGGAGTGCAGAGGGAGGGTACCCCCTTTGCGGGGTCCGAGGGGGCTATCCCCCCGGCTGGGGGGTCTGGGGGAAAGCGGGCCCCCAGCAAGGGTTCGGGGGTGAAGCCCCCGAAGGAAAAATTGCCTTATAAATGTATATTGTAATTTCATTGTAAATATGGACCGTTCATTATAAGGTCGCAGATCTAACGGTAGAGATTATGTTAGGGTTTTTTTCCCTAGAAGACAACCCTCTTTTATGAGGGAAATGTATTACGGCTATGGTTGATGGTGAATATTGTATTCAGAGAGAGGAGACTGCGAGAGAAAGAAGAGGAAGTTACATCAGGTTTGCTGTAGGTTGTATCCCTTCATATGCTGGATAATAATAAAGGAAGGACCTGGCAATATCTCTGGTGGACGTAGCCCACGCTGGGTGAACCACGTAAATCTGTGTCTCTATTGTATTGTGTATCTTCTGTGTTTTGTTTCCGCATTTGTTTTATTTTATTTCTCCGCGGTCCTGTTTTTCTAACAACTAGTATCAGAGCGAAAGGTAACTCACAGAAAAAGAGGGTTCCTAGTTCGAGTGGGAGCAATGTCGGAAGATGGAAAGTTTAGGGTCGAGAAATTTAACAGCCAAAACTACCAGTTATGGAAGATGCAGATGGAAGATTATTTATATCAGAAGGATCTATTCCTACCATTAGGTGGAGTAGCAAAGAAGTCGACGACCATGAAGGATGAAGAATGGAGATTCTTGATAGAAAGGCTCTAGGAACGATATGGCTGAGCCTGGCAGCGTCGGTGGCTTTCAATATTTCCAAAGAAAAGACAACAAAGGGTTTGATGGATGCATTGGCCAAATTGTATGAAAAACCCTCGACGTCCAATAAGGTATTTCTAATGAAGAGATTATTTAATATGAAGATG
>ML777963.1:186544-201657 GCA_009831015.1 Picea engelmannii
ATTTTCTCCTGTTGTTAAAATGACTTCAATTAGGACTATTTTAAGTCTTGTGGCAGTAGAAGATTTGCATCTTGAACAGTTAGATGTAAAAACAACTTTTCTCCATGGGGGTTTGTAGGAACAGATTTATATGCAGCAGCCACAGGGGTATGAGGTCAAAGGGAAAGAGAATTTGGTATGTAGGTTGAAGAAGAGCTTGTATGGCCTAAAGCAAGCTCCAAGGCAATGGTATTTGAAGTTTGACAGGTTTATGACAGAACATGGTTATAGTAGATGTCATTCTGATCACTGTGTTTATTTTAAAAGGCTAGAAAATGGAAGCTCTATTATCTTGCTATTGTATGTAGATGACATGCTTGTTGCAGGGTCTAATATGCAGGATATAAATGTGCTCAAGAAGAAATTAGCCAATTCATTTGCGATGAAGGATTTGGGTGCTGCAAAGAAAATCCTTGGCATGAGAATAACAAAAGACAGAAAAAATCGCAAATTGACATTGTCTCAGGGTGAGTACACAGAGAAGGTGTTGGAGAGGTTTAGAATGCAGAATGCAAAACCAATTAGTACACCTTTGTCTATCCATTTCAAATTAACTAAGGAAATGTGTCCCAAGACACAGGAGGAGATAGAATACATGTCCAGGGTCCCTTATTCATCAATAGTTGGCAGCTTGATGTATGCAATGGTTTTCACAAGACCAGATATTGCACATGCAGTGGGAGTTGTGAGCAGGTATATGAACAATCCATGTAAAGAACATTGGGAGGCAGTAAAGTGGATTCTTAGGTATTTGAGAGGTACTACTACTCATGCATTATGTTTTGGAGGTTCAGACAATTTTCTATAGGGATATGTTGAGTCAGATATGGCAGGTGATAAAGACAGCAGGAGGAGCACCACAGGGTATGTTTTTACTATAGGTGGAACAACAATAAGTTGGATTTCAAAACTGCAAAATTTTGTTGCACTTTCAACAATAGAGGCTGAGTATGTTGCTACTACAGAGGCTAGTAAAGAGATGATTTGGTTACAGAGGTTTATGGAGGAATTGGGAAAGAAGCAGGAGAATAACAGGTTGTACTGTGATAGTGAGAGTGTAATTCATCTTGCAAAGAACTCAGCCTTACATTCGAAGACTAAGCATATACAGTTGAGGTACCACTTCATACGATCCGCCTTGGAAGATGGACATTTGAAGTTGGAAAAGATACACACTAGCCAGAATCCTGCAGACATGTTAACAAAGGGAGTAAACAAAGAGAAATTGAGTTCCTGCTTAGTTTCAGTTGGTCTTCAAGAATGAAGATGAAGATGAGAAATTTGCCAGGTCGAAGAAGGTTCAGAGTCCAGCATATACAACAGTGGTGGAGTTGTTGAGATCAGTCTCCAAGTGGGAGATTGTTGGTTGTGGAGCCTGATTATCTTCCTGATTCAGAGGTCCTTGCTTTCAGCCATGTTTATACCCCATGAAGTATTTACACCCCAGAAGTATATACACTCTTCCACGTGGGGGAGTGTAGAGGGGGGGTACCCCCTCCGCGGGGTTTGGGAAAATTGCCTTGTAAATGTATATTGTAATTTCATTGTAAATCTAGACCGTTCATTATAAGGTCGCAGATCTAACAATAGAGATTATGTTAGGGTTTTTTGCCCTAGAAGGCAACCCTCTTTTATGAGGGAAATGTATTGCGGCTATGGTTGATGGTGAATATTGTATTTTGAGAGAGGAGACTGTGAGATAAAGAAGAGGAAGTTACAACGGGTTTGTTGTAGGTTGTATCCCTTCATAAGCTGGATAATAATAAAGGAAGGACCTAGCAATTTCTCTGGTGGACGTAGCCCACACTAGGTGAACCACATAAATC
Source organism: Picea engelmannii (assembly GCA_009831015.1). Taxonomy (NCBI): domain Eukaryota; kingdom Viridiplantae; phylum Streptophyta; class Pinopsida; order Pinales; family Pinaceae; genus Picea; species Picea engelmannii. The sequence goes on from ML777963.1 coordinate 188,410, forward strand.
TGTGTCTCTATTGTATTGTGTATCTTTTGTGTTTTGTTTCTGCATTTGTTTTATTTTATTGCTCCGCGGTCCTGTTTTTCTAACATGTTTGTCCATCTGTTTCTGGATGATAAGTTGTAGTAAAATTCAAATTTGTTCCCAATCCATTAAATAATCCCTTCCAAAAATTTGAGGTAAATTTTGGATCTCTGTCAGACACAATTGTCTTGGGTATGCCATGTAATCTAGCGATTTCCCTCATATAAACATCAACAATGTTCGCTGCCTTGTGAGTGAGCTTAACGTGAATAAAATGGGCAGCTTTAGTAAGTTTGTCCACCACTATCATGATAGAATCATGTTGCTTGTTTGTTCTGGAAAGTTTGGTAATGAAATACATGGTTACAAATTCCCATTTCCACGCAGGAATGGATAATGGTTGTAGCAAACCAAGTCCATCTTTATGTGCATCTGTGTAGACAATGAAGTCTTCATTTGGGTCTACTATCCTTAAAATTGGAGAACTTGTTAATAATTGTTTCAAGTGTTGGAAATTCTTTTCACAATCCAATGTCCACTGAAACTTCACACCCTTTCTTTGCAAGGAAATGATTGGGTGTGCAATCTTTGAAAACCCTTCTATGAATCTCCTATAGTATCCTGCAAGGCCCATGAATGATCTCATGTCTGTCACATTCTTTGGCATTTCCCATTCTCTAATGGCTTCTATCTTCTCAGGATCCACTGCTATCACATCCTTTGAAATGATATGACCCAAATAGTGATTTTGCTTATGATAAAATAAGCACTTACTCAATTTGGCATACAATTGATGCTCCCTTAATACTTGTAAAACCATCCTCAAATGATGTTCATGCTCTTCCTCTAACTTGGAATATATGAGAATGTCATCCAAAAAGACAATGACAAACTTGTCTAAATATTCTCGGAAAACACCATTCATTAAGCACATGAAAACAACTGGTGCATTTGACAACCCAAATGGAACCACTGTGAACTCATAATGACCATACCTTGTCCTGAAAGCGGTCTTGTTGATGTCTTCCTCTTTAATTCTTACCTGATGGTATCCTGACCTGAGATCTATCTTTGAAAATACCTTTGCATCCTTCAATTGATAAAAAAGATCATCAATCCTTGGCAGAGGATACTTGTTCTTAACAGTCACTTTATTCAGCTGTCTGAAATCAATGCACAATATTAATGTTGCATCTTTCTTCTTCACAAACAAGACTGGGGCACCCCAGGGTGACACACTTGGGCGTATATACCCCTTCTTCAGAAGCTCTTCAAGTTGCATTTGCAACTCCTTCATCTCTGGTGTACTCATTCTGTAAGGAATCTTTGACATTGGAGTGACTCCAGGCATTAGATTTATAGAGAAATCAATGTCCCTCCTTGGGGATAGTCTTGGTACCTCCTTGAACACATCTTCAAAATCTTCCAGGATTGCATAATCTTCCATATTTGGCACCTTATTTCTAGGTGTCTCTTCCATATGTGTTGCAAATATTTGACACCCTTTTCTGTAACATTTCTTTAGTTGCAACGCTGAAATTTCTCTGATGGTTACTGCCCCGGGAATTCCCTGTACTTTCCTTAGTTTCCCTTCCTCATCCAAGAAAGTAAATGCTTTATTATGATAGTCTATGAGGGCATGATGTTGGTCCAACCAATCCATCCCAATTAGATAGTCATAGGAACCTGAAGGCAAGATGTTCAAATCTGCCCGGGTGCTCATTCCATTCATGTCCATAAGACATGACTTAACCATCTCATTAACTTTTCTTTTGGCTCCTATAACCAACTGCACCAACCAAGATTTCCCACGCTTTCTTCTTGGCAAATGAAAACTTTCCACCATCTTAGGATCTATATAACTATGACTAGCTCCTGAATCAATTAAAATAACAATGGTTTGGTTATTGATCATACCTTCCACTTCAATCATATGTGATTGATACTCTACTTGCTTGTTGTCCATGGTTGCATAGATCTTGGGTACCTTTCTGCCCATGTCCTCCATTGTTTCATCTTGATGTACATTGTGAACAATCCTCCCTTTATCACTTCTGTGAGGACAATCTTTGAACATGTGATGCCCTTTACAACCCCAACATTGAATAGGTGGTTGCCTTGGCCTTTGACTCCTTGTGTCAATCGTTCTGGGTTCTTTAGGATTTTGTTGTCCCTACAGATTATTTCTAAAGAATGGTGGCTTAGACCCCTTCTTCCTTTGATCCACCTTGAATTTCTTTTTGTCTTCCCAAGCTTTTTGGAAAGTTGGCCTTGATTTCAGCTGATCATATAGGCACTTAGCTCTCCTTATGGTCTCCTCCAATGTATTTGGATAATCATATTGTATTTTGTCATTGATGAATGATGGCAATCCACTCAAATACCTTTGAATCTTAACTGTCTCATCCTTGATGAAAGAGACATACTTCAGCAGTTCTAAAAACCTTCTTTCATATTCATCTATTGTCATACTCCCCAACTTGAATTCAAAGAACTCTTTCATTTTCTTGTCATAGTATCTCTTAGTCAAGTATTTCTTCTCGAAATACTTCTTGAATTCCCTCCAAGTAACACTTTTCTCTTTGATGTGCTGCACCTGCACACACTGATCCCACCACATGGATGTTTTTCCTTTGAGTTGATAGATGACAATTCTACCTTCTACATGAGAAGAATAATTATGCAATTGGAAATACTTTCTCATGCCCAACAACCATGTTTCTGCATCTTCATCCTTCTTGTACTCATCATCAAATGTAGGAGGTTTGATTTTGTTCATTTATCCTCGTAGCTCATCCACCCTAGACCTCTTGTGCTTTCTGACAGGGGATGGACTTGAGCTTCTATCTGATCTCTTATTGGAATTCCTCGGGGAGTGGTGGTGATGCCTGCTAACACTTCTCATTTTTGTTTTCTCATCATGAGGCTTGTGACTTCCCGATTTGCTCGAGCCACTCTCCTTATCCAATTTCTTTTTTATTCTATTCAAGCTCTGCAATAACTTCATGTTGAAGTCATCCTGCTTCTCCTTGGCTCTCATAAGCCTTTCATTGTTAGCCTTATGGCTTTAGACATCCTTTTGCAAATTTTTAATGGTCTCTGCTATATTCATGTTTTCATTCCTTTCTTCTCCATGTCCATTGGAGTTTGTTCCTTCAATGCTCAAATGGACATCGATCCCTCTGAATTCATACTCCTGGCTGTAATTATCTTGTGCTTCTTCCATTACTCTGGACTCTAAATGGATCTCGATCTAGTTGTTGTTAACTCTGCAAAATGTGCATCCAACAAAACTTGTCAGGCTAACGGTTTCAACAATTTCATGAGAATATGAACCATTCTGGTTCAATAATATATATCATAATGCTTTCTTCTGATTTCCTGGAAATTTGAATGCGTTGGATCAATTTTCTGGGTGGAAAATTATATTCCATTGTCCAAGATCTTTCCAATGCCTCCTCACATGCTCAATTCCGAGTCTTGAGAAAAAGTTATGGTTCCATGGAGCTAGTTGGGTCTTTTAATTTACCCTTCACTGTTACTGTTGTATTCTACTCATAAAAGCTCCGTTTGACAAACAGTTTACAGCATCAGAAAGATCTATCCGAGCTCTTTTATTTGAGTTGCAGAGACAAAGTGTGCCTTGGCACACTCTGTTCTCGTGGTTTTTGAGTTGCTAAAAAAAAATGCTCTTAAGGCCCTCAAAAACGTGTTGCAAAAAGATGACGTTCAAATGATATAAAACGTTGCAGAAATTCATTGGTTTTTTGTTGTTGTTCACCCTTCAAGCAACTTCGCGCACATAAAATTGCTACCTGTAACCCGTATTTACTATGCGCAGCAACCACACAAGGTAAATCGTGTTTCGCGCACTTAAAAACCATTATGCATCACTTCTTTGTCGCGCTAATAACTACGCACTACCTTTGTGTCACGCGCCAATAACTTGCGCGCACTACTTCTATGTCACGCGCTAATATCCACCGCGCAAAAATATTCCACGCACATTTCACTCGATGCCCCACACCATGCCAGAGTTTAGTACGTCTCCTCCGTGCATTAAAACTCTGCGCGCACCACTAACTAAGCTGTCGCACGTCAACATTTACCCACATTGCGCGCACAACTACCAAACTCCACTATGTTGTGCCAATACTTCGCACACCACATGTGCCATTATTATGTGTGTGCACACCGCGCAATACTAATTTTAGCACGCACATCCACACACAATATTCTTCCGCACGACGCCACAATTTACCGTGCGTACCTGCACGCCAACATTTTTTACGCATTGCCAAAATTTACCATGGATGCTCTGTGACTTGAAATTTGTCCACTTTGAAATTAATCTTCTGTGAATATTCACTTCAACTGAACCTTTCGAGCCCATCCAGGCTTAGTGTTGGAACCAAGGCTTTGATACCAATTTGTAACATCCCCAACCACCCATAGGTCGGGAAAATCCACCACTCATACACTCTACTTAGCTCTGAGACCGTTCTGTAACGTCCCCGACCATCTCTTGCCAGGCCACGCTACGTCAGAGAAAACATACGTTCTCTGTGCGGAACATACTGTAACATACTCAACATCCAAACTGAGCTATGTCACATAAATTTCTATCTTCATGTGATTTAAACATATCCACACACAAAACTCTTGCATAAGCATTATATATAAAACATAGGCATACAAATATATCTATAAATACACAGATTCACACTGAAATAACTGTAAACATACACATGTAGCATATACAAGAAATACCCACAAATATACAGACAGTCATAACCATGCATAAGATAAACCCATAAACTGAACATGTAATTTTATCACCCAAATGACACTTATCTTGGTAATAATGTTAGCAACTGCATGCAGATCATCCACGAACCTCCCAGCCTTAGACCACACTGTTCATCACTCTCAACAGTGAGTCACCCCCGAGCTGGGACTAAACTCCACTCGGGCAAAGGGATTCCTAACCAGGCTAAAGGCTCATGGACAACAGGAAAGACTCTGTCCCGGGTGCTCACTCAACTAACAGCCTACAATCCCTCATTCCCCACATGCCTGTCCCACCCAAGGAAGTGTGCCCCTTCTCTACTCAACAGTCCCTTGACTACCCCACTTCCCTTCCAGGGCTTCATCAACAAGCCGGACAGGAAGTCTCGGAGCCCTGTAGCTGCAATTCAACACCTTCAAGAATTCAATTCTCAACAATTCTCTCACCCAGAGAATTCTTCACGGGCCTGACAACCCGCCTCTTCAATATCCCACGGGCCTGACAACCCGCTTCTTCAGTAACCCACGGGCCTGACAACCCACTTCTTCAGTCCAGCTTCCCAGCTAACTCGCTACACCAACTTCTGTGGCCATGGATACAAGCTCCGTATAGTGACATAAAGTATGGAGGATAACTGACTGTGTGAGTGAAAATGGTCATGTAATCATAGCTGAATGAGGGAAGGAATCATGGAAAAGATGATCGTAAGAATGATGGGGAAGTCTGAAAATGAGTTATGTCCCAACAATATGTATGCATGTTTCCAACTTGACACTTGTCATGTTGGGAGCTACTTCGACCCACTTGTCCACAACTTTGGAACTTAGGATAAAATAATTATCCATACTTTATGATTTAAGAAATATTAATATAATATTCCTTTTTGGCTCAAGCTTCCTAGCTTAGCCCCTCCCTCTCCCTAACTAGTGGAGTTTAGTCCCCCATCTCTTTTATCGTGGTCGGTCTATGTGCAACGATGTATTTTATATTAAATATGAAACATGTACAAAAACAGGCACACTGGCCTTTAACATCTAGGATCTTCGGCCTACTCAAAACATAAGCATCCTAGCTTATAATAACTGGCTCTCCAGCCTATAAAACATATCATATAAACAAAGGCTCCCTGGCCTCTACATCGCGCGCACTTAAGATGATGCGCGCGGTATCCTGGAATGCGCACACATCCTCATTTTACTGTGCAGTACCTATGCGCATTATGCCATGAAAGGTGCATCCAAAATTATATCAAAACAACTCACCAACTTAAGTACATTTGTATTTACCTTTACAATTGGTTTTGGCCTTAGGGATATTACACGTACTCAACATCCCCCTCCCACTATTAATCATCAAGGCGTCCATTAATCCGACACAAGGGAGTTGTCCTCCCTTCCTTTGCAAGCTTTTATGGTAGCCCTCCATCCAAGAATGGGGTGTGGGATGGCGACTGACCATATTTATGGGAGAGTTGCGTGGCCTCGCTTGGGCTATGTGGCACCCCATCCGGGGATTTCATAGAGATGTTTAAACTCATGAAGAAATTGAAATATTGTATTGGTATGAAGAAAAAGTCAAATTCTTATCATATTTATATATGGTTGAACCTTATTTGCAATCATATCTACTTAGTAGAAGTTTTCTCGTGGTTGCAATAAAAATCCAAAGTAAAGTTGTTTTCAAATAGGGGAAGTATGTAATGCCTCATTTTGACTAGACCTATTATTGTTTTTTTTAACGATGTTCCATAAGCTTGGGAGACCCAGTGTTAGATGAATGCAACTTTATGTGTCTTATGTTTTAAAACTTTATAATAATATGATATGATTAACTACCACCATATGATGTGTTGATTGTATATCACCTATAAAATATTTGAGATTCAATCGGATGTCATTGGCGGTTATGACATTGCTTATTGATATGTGTTTTTATGTGATGATGATTAAATAACAAAACCTTATGAAGTATGTTGACTCGTGAGATTGATTGATAATTACATGACATGCATGGTTGGCTTGTTATATGTTGTAATATCACCGATTATCTGTTGAGTGTGATAGATAGGACCTACCAACACATGGACTCTAAGAGTAAGTTGAGATATTTGGACCTTATATGGGGTTGGGAGACATAATGTATCAACTTGGATGCTATAATATGGATATATGATCATAATTTACTTTGGTTAATTAGATAGTGCTATGTAATGTTATGTCCCTAGATGTGTGCAAGAAAATAGGATAACCTTGCTAGTTAAACCTACACATGGGTAGATGTTATATGAAGAAGTTGTGGCATGTGTTCCACAAGGAGAGGTGGAGGTTTCTCCCACCTACTAGAAACTCCCTCCATGTAAACCAAGTTGAAGTAGAAATCTCCACACCCATAGGGTTTCACGAAGTTGTCACGTTGGGTCATGGAGGTCACCTACAAGGATGAACTATGGGATGCACAATAAGGGTGCAGAGTTCTTATTCCTTAGTAGACCATGAGTATCTTACCAATGGTAAATGAGATGGAGTTAACATGATATCACCCATAGAATATTGGTTCCACCTCCATGTGAATATGTGTGTATAAGGGTTGTAGTGACCATGACCTCACCCTTTGGTATTATTTGGGATTTTCCATCTCAAAATAAAAATATGCATGCCATTTAGAAACAGTATTCATGTAAATAGAAGTACATTCATTTAAATATAAATAGTATATATTTAGATAGAAATGCACTCATTTAAACAAAAAAATAAATACATTCATGAGTAAAATAGATTTGGCTTCAGTGTGCAAAAATAGGAAAGTAGAAAACACTAAAGTTCCAGTGTCCATTAGAAAATTCATAATCAATTGAAACACTTGTTTATACGTACTTACATACTTTATTTTTATTTTTGTTAATGTACACACATAGGTGAGTTTAAATTAAAAAGGGAAAGGATGGCAAAGTAAGTGATAAGAGGATGATGAATATGGATATTAGATAATGATAACGTAGGGAATTGTGCATTAGCAATGTGGCACTATGCATGAGCACTGTAAAATAATGGGAGGGGTGACTGTGAGAGGCATCCATTGTTTGGATGAGTTTGGATGATGGATATATTGTTGAAATTCCATGGAGAGTTTGTGGAGAGCCTAGATTGTGCCCATCCATAATTAGGCACTTGTTCTAGTTTATGATGGGGATCCAAATTGGCTCTTTGAGAGAAACATAGTTTTTTAGGTGAGGGAGGTTTCCCCCACACATTTACTATTGGTTTCTCCTTCATGTTAATCTTTGTAACTTAGGGATTTCAAGGGGAAAATAATACCCTTTGGATAAGGTAGGGTGGAAATCCAATAGGATAAGCTTTGTTGGTGATCCAGGTGGATATTGATGACCACCCATATTTTCCAGCTGGCTCAAAACAACTTTCTAGCAATTTTGATAATTTACTATTTTTAGCAATTTTTTGGGTCCTGAACTTCCAGAGCCGTTTTGAGGCCCTAAACGATGTTTTTTGGGGTATGTTGCGGTTACAAAATTTTATCATGAAATTTTGTGTAACTGTTGTAGTCCTCGGATAGATCTTTCCAATGGTTTATCATATGCCTAAAACGAAGATTGTATGCAAAAGTTACAACCCTGAGAAGTTGATGTACTGACTTACCCAAACGGGGCCCACATGACTTTTGGCACTTCATCTCCTAGGGTTAGGTTTTTGGATGTTTAGGGTTTTTTTTGAAACTCTTGTTTATTTTAAAAAGGCCTTGAGAGCCTCATTGTAATCATCTTCTTTCGAATGAGTGCAGCCGTCACATCTCTTCTCAGAGATAAGCCGCCACCATTCCAGCAAGTTTGTTTTCCGCTACATTTTACAGTTTCAACTTATTTTCTTATTGAATAGAAAACCAATTTTATTGTATCTCTATTATTCTGTGTTAAGCATCTGGTAATAATCTGTAGTCATTTCGTTCTGCTCATAAAATCTAGATCAGTTGATAAGTAGGGAGCTAAAAAATTGGAACATGAGCATGGAGTAGGATGAACTTCTTCAACCTTCTGACAATACAATAGGAATTTTCTTCCATAACTCATGAAATCATTCCTTTGATTTGGTCAAGTACATAAATATATTGGATGGGTATTCTTCCCCAAATTACAGATTTGTTTTGTCATGAATAAAGAATTGATACCTTTGAGTAGAGGCATTTCCAAATTTGTTTTGTTATGAATAAATAATTGATACCCTTGAGTAGAGGCATTTCCTAGGCCCAATTAAAGGTGGTTTTATTCATAGTAGATCAGTAAAATCCTTGGTAGATGCATGAAAAAGTTTACATACAATTTTCAATTTTATGGGCATATAAGTGCTCATGGCCTATATTAATGGCCATAGTAGCAAGAAATCATAGGTTTCCTTGATACTTATTGTGGACATCTTTTACTGTTGATTTTATGGCTTGTAAGCAACCCATTTGTAGTTTGTGTATGATAAATTTTGGGATTTTCAAGAAAAACAACGTTGTTTCTTACTTTCACTTTGTAGTGCTATTGTAAACCTATAAGAAATTTGTGTAGAAGTATTAAGTAATTAACTCTACTTCCTATTTTCAAGATTATCTTTTAAATGGATTCTTTTATTCTTGTGATTATGGAGAACAATTTCTTGAGATTGTAAATATGGCAATAAGATGAATGCTGCACCCTTGTATTCTTGTACATGATACATATATTTGAATATGATTGTATTCATAATGTAATTGAAATACATCCATAAACAAAGTGATTGAAACAACTTCTTCAACTTAACTTGCTTTTGTTAGTATGCATGCCAGGCATTTGAAGAAATGTGTGAACTAGGATGTAACAATTATAGTGTATACATGAGTAGATTAAAAGGATGAAATATAAGTAATTGTGTATTTATTGAAGTACCATAAATATCTCTTAATGGGTTGTGTAATATATCATGGATATGAAAATTAAACATTACATGAAATAATTTTAGGAATAACATGTGATGTTTCTTAGTAATGTCATACTTGATATATGTAGAAGGTGTAGTTGTTACTTATCCTTGTTATTGCTTTAATAATACTAAAATTTATAGTATTATTTTGAGCAAGTACATCTATTTTGGATACTTTTATTTAACTTGGTCAATGTAGTGTCAAGGGAAATTACAAGGCTTATAGCTCGATGTAGTCCCAAAACTAAATATTCATATTTGACTATATTATTCGTGTAGAAAAATTCTAGCCCAAGAAAAAAAAAACTTTGTTTTGATTGGGATTAATGAGAACACACCCAACTCAACTTGCATTGATATTTTACTTGGCCTCGTCAAAGTAGAGTTAATAGAAAGTAGAACTAGCCACACTACCTAAATCAATGTAAACTAAACTACAAACAAGAGTAGTGTTAGTTTTAGCCTAAGAGAGAGTGTGAGCATCATGATATGATGAAAAAATGGGATAGGATGATATGAAAATGTTATAATGAAGGGATCTTTCCAACTCTAGATTTTTTGGAGTCATTTAGTGCCATTCTAGAATTAGTTGAAGGTTGATTGTTGGTTGGACTTGTTGTTGGATTGACTAAAAGTGGACTCGACCTGATTAGTGCATGGGTTGAGGCATATAATCTAGATCTTAATCACACCTAAAGTGATAAAAGTAGACTAAGTTTTCCCCATTTTAGGGAAGTTAGTTACACCTTTAAGTATATATAAATGATTCTATGGATCAATCTATCCGTGATCTATTTTTGTTCATTCCATATGTTGAGCTATGCTCACTTATGATACAACATTCTAACAATTTCTCTTGACACTACCTTTCTCTCTTGTAATTTATAGGTAATCACTTATTCAATCCCTCATTCTCCCACGTGGTATCAGATCTAGTGGTTTGAATTCTAACTTGCTTTCTACAAGTCACTCTAGAGGATGTTGATTGTATACATGCTCCTATTTGAATCATATCTTTGAAGTAGATTGAATTAGCTTTAGATTTGTAGACTAGAATGGGATTTTTAGAGTGATAATGAGGTCTAAGAAAGAGCTCATGGTTTTAAATGGCCACAACTATAGTAAGTGGGCACAAGATATGGAACACTACCAAAGAGTGAAGTGATTTGGCAGTATACAAATACTTCAGTTCCAAACCCTAACGACGAACACAAGAAGTTCTTTATTAATGGGAAGAAGGATGTGGCTAATAGAGTCACGATGACCAACATCTCCAAGGAGATTCACTTTCATACCAATGGGATCAACTATTTTAATCAAATTTGAAAGAGGTTGAAGAAGCCATTTGATAAGATCAATGAAAGTTAGGATATGTATAGTGAGAAAGAGTTGTTATCTCTTAAAATTCTCTCTGTTAATGGGATTGAATTTTATTTGGCTCATGTGAAGGAGCTACAATTGAAGTTGGGTGAATGTTGAAAGAGGGGTTATTAACTTACTTTAAAGAGATTAGGCTTACCAAGCCACTGCACTGGTGGCATTGGGATAAATCAAGCTTTCTAGTCAATCTCTTGACATCCTTCCATGTTTGTTTCTCAAACTTGTTTTTCGAGACCTCATTTTGTTCTTGCATGCACTTCTTGAATGAGTGGATATCTTCCCCCTACTTTGATGGACTTTGTTCTAGTTTTTATTGGTAACACAAAGGAAGGGTTCTATCAATTCCAACTCTTCAACTTAAATTGATTGATTGGTAGAATGACCTATTGGGAAGCTATGTTTGTTCATGCTCGACACATCTCTCCCACTTTAGACCCCATAAAACTAATATATGTGGGTCCTCAGTGGAAAAATAAGTGCCCAACCTTTGCCCTCGTCATGCATGGGCACACATGGAGCATCAAAGCCTAATATTTTTTCTTGGATCAAAAGAAGATACTTGCTAATTATAGAATATAGTCTTGTCATTTGATCATCGATTGAAGGTTAGAAGTACAAAGTGATTTGTGTTCCCTCTTTATTTTCTAGTTTCCGAAATCATATGAGTCAATACGTTCATTATAGCAACATTGAACTAGAATTAACTTAGAGATCAACTAGGATCATGCCTTTTATGCCACCTCAACATCATTAATCAATGCAGTGGAAGTGCAGTGAGGGTTCCCTCCAACAATGGATGGTTATTGTTGAACTAACTGATTGATCCACCTACCTATCCCTTCCTAGCTTGCTTGAAGGGAGGGCATGAGCCATGATGGGGGTTCACATTGATGTATCACAAGAGAAATTCCTTCCCTTACTAGGTAATATTTCCATGAGAAATTGAATTCCCCTATTTATCATTTCCCTCTTTATCTTCAAAAATCTCTAGGTGCTCCATCACTTGTTTATCCACTTGAAATATTTTTTGGTATGGAGAGGTGAGATAATTGGAGATTCCCATTATGCATCATACTATAGTTTTCAAATTCTCTTCCAACTACTGGTTGAGTGACCATACTAGCTGTGAGAAACCTGAAAGAAAATGTCTATAGAATTTTACCACACCCAAGAAGCTATGTAGCTCTAGAAGGTTCTTGGGTTGTTGCCAATCTTGTACAATTTCCACTTTTTCAGGATCCACTCGAACTCCTTGTCTCTTAATGAAAAATCCAAGGTAGAAAATGGATGTCATTGTGAATGAACATTTGGACAAGTTTACCTGCCACTTATGTATTCAGAGTGTTTGTGATACACGATTCACTTGCTGAAGGTGATTTTCTAAAAAAGGATGTTAGCATATAAAATTGATCTAGATGAATATGAAGATATCCTATGATGTTTTTGGTTTGACATTTTGTATTAGTTGGGATTCTAGAATGTGAAGTTTCGGTTGAACTTGCATAACGAACCTAGTTAGTAGTGTTAATATTTTTGGTGTAATTACGAAAGATATTCTTATATATTTGTTTTAGTCAAACCTTTAAAAGGTTATTATAATTATATTGTACAAGTCTGCTAAACATAAATTATTATATTATTGGTATTTTACTTATTATGGGTTAGTTAGGTGAAGAGTCATGTCTCTTCATGAGACAATGTTGTGTATAAATAGAGGATAGTTTCCTCTCATTTGGACACACACTCACACACTTCTCTTGTGTATCTTGGAGCCCATAAGAAGGTCCAATGCACAAGTCTCGAAGACTGGTTCTTTTGGTGTTTTGGTCTTGGTCTTTCTTGGAGAGCTATAGTGCATATTGTACTGGTTGAAGGAATCTATATTGAGGATTTTGGTTGCTGGGTTTTCTCCCCCACGAGGGTTTCCCAGGATAATCTTTGTGTTCTATTGTATTTGTGATTGTGTATCTTTCAGTGATCCTACTACAATTGCTGTTGGATTAAGTAATTGTAATTGTGTAACTAGAAAATTTAAAATTTCAACATGGTATCAGAGCAGGCCTGAATAGAAGCCAATTGTAGATCTAGAAGCTTGAAAGGGTTTTT
>ML777963.1:206791-226002 GCA_009831015.1 Picea engelmannii
AAGGATAATAAATTATCACCAAAGTACTATGGCCCTTATAAGGTGTTGCAAAAGATTGGTACTATGGCATACAAATTGGAGCTGCCTGCATCTTCACGAGTACACCCAGTTTTCCATGTTTCAAGCTTAAAGAAGGTTATAGGCGACAAGATCCCAGTTCAAACTATATTGCCAAAACTTGATGAGGAAGGAAAAATCATATTGGAGCCTGAAGCCATCACTGACACAAGAATTTGCTAGCTGAGGAATAGATCCATTTCAGAATATCTCATTAAATGGAGGAAACTACCAGATGAATATTCCACTTGGGAAGATGAGTCTTTTATACAGAAGCATCCAGAGTTACTCAAGCATCGCGGACAACACTTATCTCAAGGGGAGGGGCATGTTAAGCCCTAATATTGGCTCATTGCCCCTTAATTGGGGCATATTATATTAGTAATGTTATTTTATTTATGTCAGCTTTAGGCCATTAGTTGTAATTATACCTCCTAGTCTCCTATATATACCAAGGAGACATTTTCGTTTTGAATCATCTTGTACTTGAACATTTAAGTGGGATAAAAGGAGGTTGCCCCCTCAAAGAAGCTTATTATTTGAAATTATCTCTTTTTCAAGGCGTTGAGTACTTTTTCTGAGGTTTTTCTATGCTATATTGATATTTGGTTCTTAACAGGGCAACTGCAAGAGAAGAAAAGATGGTAGATGAAGATCAAGCCCCAGTCGCCCACACCAGGAAAGGAAAGAACAAGAAGGAGCATTATTTACCTAAGAAGTTTAAGATGGATCAAAGAGACAAGTCAAAGATCAGATGTTACTGTTGTCAGGAATTGGGGCACTTTGTTAGGGATTTCCACCTCATTATGGAAATTAAGAATAAGAAAGGAAGTAAGAAGCATCGACCTCACACACCTGAAGATGATGAGCCTCCCAAGAAGGTTGCAAAGCAAGATGAATCAAGTGATGAGGATTATGTTCTTATCCCAACCCTCACAAGTATTGTTACTCATGGAAGTGACACTTGGTTGATTGACAGTGGTGCTTCCAAGCACATGACAGGCTATGAAGACTCCTTATCTAAACTTATTCATAAAGATTCACCTCATAAGGTGAAATTGGGTGATGACTATCAGTATCCAATCAAAGGTGTTGGATAATATTTCTACATGCTAAACTTAGGCAAGCCAATGAAGATGAAGGAAGTTTTCTATGTTATAGGTTTAGAAAAGAATCTTCTCTCAATTTCAAGATTGGACAAGAAAGGATTTAAAGTAGCATTTATTGATGGTCAAGTTCTTATGTGCCCTAGAGGGAAGACCCTTGATGATGCAATACTGATTGGAGTTGAAGAAGAAGGACTCTACAAATTAAAAGGACATTCAAACTCCACAATGGTTGATGATATTGTGAATCCCGATGAACTATGGCATAGGATATTTTCTCACCTACAATACAAAGCTCTTCCAGTTGTGAGCAAAATGGTGACATGTCTTCCAGAATTCCAAATAGAACTAGATGGTGTGTGAAAAGGATGTGCACAAGGAAAGAGCGTGAAGTGCTCCTTTCCTAATAGTGATATCAGAGCCAAAGGATTTTTGGACATCGTGCATTCAGACGTATTTGGACCAATGTCGGCAGCTTCACTAAGTGGGTATGTATATTATGTATCTTTCATTGATGATTACTCACATAAATCTTGGATTTATTTGTTAAAAGAAAAGAATGAAGTTTTTGGCAAATTAAAAGAGTTCAAGGCTCTGGTAGAAAAATTGATAGAGAGGAAGATAAAGACCTTACGATCAGACAATGGAGGTGAATTCACCTCAGAAGAATTCAAGGAGTATTGCAAGGAAGTTGGGATTAAGAGGGAGATTTCTACTCCCTATAACCCTCAACAGAATGGAATAGCTGAAAGGAAGAACCATATAATCATGGAAGCAGTAAAGGCCATGATCCATGATCAAGATCTTCCCATGCATCTGTGGGAAGAAGTAGCGAAAACGACAGTGTATGTGCAGAATAAAAGTCCCCATAAGGTGCTTGAAAAAAAGACACCCGAGGAAATGTTTTAAGGAGAGAAGCCAGAAGTCAACCATTTCAAAATGTTTGGTTACCATGTATTTGTTCACGTCCCCAAGGAAATGAGGACAAAGTTGGACCCTTCCGGATGGAATGGCATATTTGTTGGTTACAGTGACACATCGAAGGCTTACATGATATACATTCTCGGTCACCGAAAAGTGGAGATCAACCGAGATGCAACCTTGGATGAGAATGCAGCTTTCAGTAAATCTAAACAGATCCATGTAGAAGAGGCACATGAAGAAGAGAATGAAGTTCCTAATGTTCTAGACGCAGTTGAACCAAAGGAAGTCATTCCAGAGGATCGTGACATGCTAGAACCTCATAAACCAATCGAGATACCTTCTCGTAAGAGAAGACTAACTTGGGCATAAGAGCTTATCAAATATGCAAAAAGAATTGGTTCCCTAGAGAAATCTTTCAGGGAAAGTAAGAAGTCGAAGCCGTATTCCAGCTACGTGGCATGCTTGTGTGACATAATGGATGCAAAACCTTCTAGTTATGAAGAGGTTGCGGAAAATCAAATATGGAAAGATGTCGTGGTAGAGGAACACTAGTCCATTATGTAGAATGATGTCTGGGATGTGGTTCCTAGACCAAAGGAAAAATATGTGGTGAGTTTGAAATGGATCTACAAGACGAAACACGCAACTGATGGCAGTATTGAAAAATATAAGGCAATATTTGTTGCCCGAGGTTTCTCTCAGAAGGAAGGGATTGATTATGAAGAAACTTTTTCTCTCGTAGCAATATATACCTCGATCGTGACAATACTTTCATTGGCCTCTATGATGAAATGGAAGGTGCACCAGATGGATGTAAAGAAAACATTCTTGAATGGTGAAATAAGAGAGGAATTTTATGTGGAGCAACCACTTAGATTCGAGACACATGACAGGGAGACTAATGTGTGCAGGTTAAAGAAGGCTTTATATGGATTGGAGCAAGCACCTAGAGCATGGCATGATAGGATTGGCAATTTTCTGATGAGCTTGGGTTGTACCAAGAGCAATGCAAATCCTAACCTTTACTTTAAGGTTGACGATGGTGAACCGATGATTCTACTACTGTATGTAGATGACCCATTTCTAACAGGTGCATAAAATCTCATCACTGAATGTAAGAGAAAATTGGTTGCATAATTCGAGATGAAATATTTAGGAATGATCCTCTACTTCTTGGGACTGAAAGTTTGGCAGAGATCAGATGGGATTTTCCTAAATCAAGGAAAGTATGCTGTGGAAATCTTGAAGAGGTTCGAGATGTTGGACTGTAAGGCCATGGTTACCCCGATGGTATCAAATCTTAAGTTGTTGCAAGATACAACTTCAAAGATTGTGTATTCTACCTTATACAGGCAGATAATGGGTTCGTTGATGTATTTGATGAACACAAGATCAGATATATGTTTTGTTGTGAACACCCCGAGTCATCATTTGGAGCAGCCCAGACAGGTTCACTTGGTTGCATCAAAACATGTGTTGAGGTACCTTAAGGGTACTCTAGATCATGGTCTCTAGTATCGATCTGACCATGAGTTTGGATTGTATGGATAATGAGATTCAGATTGGGACGAAAGTATTCCTGACTAGAAGAACACTTCTGGATACTGTTTCAGTCTTGGCTCTAGTATGGTCTCATGGAGCAACAGAAAGCAATCATGTGTGGCACTCAGTATGACTGAATCTGAGTATGTGGCAGCATGTGCAGTGAGCAGATAAGTATCATGGATTTAAAAGCTATTGTCTGGGTTATTTGGTCTTGGATTAGAGGCAACCTGCATTTGGTGTGACAATCAGAGTTGCATGAAGTTGTTAGAGAACTCGGTGTTCCATGACAGGTTGAAGATTATTGAGACAAAATACTACTATCTCAGGGATATGGTACAGAGGGGAGAAGTGAGGCTCTAGTTCAGGACTACCGAGGATCATGTTGCGGATGCGTTCACCAATCCATTGTCGAGGATGAAGTTCAATTACTTCAGAAACAAGCTTGGTGTGGTCCCTCTTTAGAGGGAGTGACAGATGAAAAAATCTCATCCAGCATGAAAAAGGGTTGACACTGAGATAGGAGTCCACATGATCAGGTACTAATGCATCGCAGGGAGTGGTGTTACAAGGGAAAAATCTCTATGGCCAAGGGTAAACCACAACAGACAGGTATGACTGCAGAAATCAACTCAATTCCAATATATGCTATATAGACTAATGTGCAATACAAGAAAGAGGCCTACCTCGATCCAATGTTTGACGATGTTCCACCGTTGAGCACTTTGACCCAAAGCTTTATACCTATGAGAAGTTCTCAACAAACAAGCAAAGCAAGTATATAGTGATGATACAAAAGGGGTTAGCACATCATATAGCATAATCCATTAATAAACATTACAAATACACCCATGGATAATAATCATATATTTGCAAGATATCAATAGGACGGGAAAAGAGTATTTCTATTAATAATTGATCAGCAGAAGTGTCAACATTACAGACTTCCATGTCAACACGGTTCGAAACCAAGAAACCAAGTTCCTTCCAACTGGGTCCCCACCACTTCAATCCTCCACGAAAGGAAAGCTCATGAGAAAGAGGCAAAGAGGTCCTCTCAATAATAAGGGAAGAGCTTGGGGGCTGAACACTGTGTTCAGACTTGAGGGACAAAGGGATGCAGACTCAATATGAAGTAATTTATCCAGAGTAACTTTGCTCTCAAAGTTGAATGATTTCTCCTTCTTTTCCATAGTTCGAAATTGTGCTCTTCTACCTCCATAATGCAATTGAAGGGTCGAGTCAGAATGTTTCCAATACATGGAAGGCCAAGGATCAGAGATCTTTTGTTATGACATGGAAACCTGACCTCATTTTGTATTTTTTGGCACAAATCCCGATATACACGATCTGTAGTGGAGCAGCAAGCATATACACATCTTGCATAGCAGTTAAGGAGCATATATGTGGAAAATGTATGTATTTTAGCTCCAGATTCATCAAAAAGGGATAAAAAGTCTGCATAGGGAAATGGAAAAAGGTCCTCTGTGCAAGATAGCAATGGTGAGGAAAATCTTGCTATAACAGATGTCCCCTAATGTGTGAGATCAGAGGAGTATCTGCGATGACTGAAATACATTCTAAATAACCCAGAAGTGGAGTGGTAGGGAACCAGCTGGATGAAATCAATTGCTCATTGTATCATGTACTGACTTTGCATACATGGCTGCCAAGAATACAATGTAGATCCATGTGGAAAATATACCAATCAAGTGTTCATGTCCATGAATAGGCAAATACAAATGTGGTTATATGCCAAAAGCTGTCATAGTCACGAACAAGGCCCAGTGAAACCAGTCTCAAAAATCAATCTGAAGATATCTGTATACCATGGAGTACAATCTGATCTCCCATGATCACTGAAGTCAAATAGGTACTGGTCCAATGAAATGGAAGCAACAACTCAGGAAATCTATGACCACATAGTGATGTTTTCAAGTCTTCTACACTATCCGCCAATGGTGCAAGTCTACATCATGTGAATAAATGAGTTGAGGTCGAAGACAATGAGACATCCTTTGATTACCGGTCATTGAAGTATACCGTTAACAAATATGAGACAACCTACCGATAATGAAAGTAGGTATCAAGGCACCGAGTACATATCTACAAATGTGAATAAAGGAGTTGGTGTCGAACACTTGAGAGATCCATTGATCAAGAGACATTGATGTATTCCCATCTGTCAATGGCGAGAGAGCCTGCTACTAATGATTGCAAGCCTCAAGGTACTCATAAAACTCTAGGTCCCATATCCAGAATAAATGACCTGAAGTCGATGGAAGGGGACCCGCTGAAAGGAGAGCATTGAGGCATCTCTCATCAGTCAGCATGAGGAATAAAGCAGGAGCTTCATGATTTGGTGGAGATCAGACGGAGAACATGTTCATGAACCAATGACCCTATGTGTCTTTTGCATGTGCCAAATGCAAGCGGTACACGAAAAGGACCCTCTGAATAGAAGCCAATGATGAAAAACTACTGACAAAGGCGAGGAAACCACCAATAAGGCTAATGACATCCAAGACACTGCATGAATCCTAAAGTGTGAATAGATGTCTTGCCGTCAAACACAAGGGAAACCACCCAGTCAATGACCAATGACGAAATGTCGATTGCTGGGTTCAAGGTGACCTACCCATGATGAAAGTAGGGCCAGGGTGCATGATAAGACCAAAGTATCATGTGATTTTGAGACAAAATGAGGGTATGGCCGACATGCAAAGTCAAGATTTCTGAGGAGTGGATTACACAGGTTGATAGACTTCTTTTGAACAAGAGCATGAGACATATGGTGAACTCCGACAACATGGACTCAATGATGTGACAATTGAATGCAGAAGGCATCACTAACGTTCTCTATAGGGAATGGAAGAGTAACCAGTCGGTAGAGAAAACTTTGTAGCGGGATCAACTTCCTAAGGCCATGCTAAACCCAAAATTACAGACTCAATAACTTTGTGCTCTATTCAAAGGTGACACGACTGCTGCCAATTACAATATAATATTCCCTTCCCACCTGTCTTTTTTTATTTTTTTATAACAAATGAATGCTATGATACAGAGGAGGGAACGAGTGTCGCAAGTAAGAAAACCTAGTTCCAACAGTGGAATGTACCTATGCTCAATGCAAGGAAATGCATGCGAGAGATGGACACTTGGGGTGATGTTCCCTCCACGGTATAGGGTGTCAAATGGCGAAGGATAAAAACAAGGCTCTGCTTGGTTGAGGATGCAAACTACTTAGGCAACAATTTATAACGCAAAGCGAGAACCAGCTAATGACTCAATACAACAAGCGAGGGCATGACATGCAATCACAACTTAACGCCAAAAAATGTACTTTTTTATATCTTTTAGTCTACTTGGTGTGAAAAAGGGGTAAACTTGTGCCAAATAGACGTCTTTTCAAATCCAATTTACGAGTGTGAAAAAGACAAGTTCACTCGACAATCTTTTCTATTTTTGATAGCGAGTAAAAAAAGAGCTAAACTAGGACTCATGATCTTTCAAATCCAATTTTAACGAGTGTGAAAGGGACAAATCACTCAATGATCTTTTCAGTTTTTGGACGAGTCGGAAAAGAGCTTAACTAAGACTCGTTAGGGAGATTCTAGGTGGAAAAGAGCTTAACTAAGACTCGTTAGGGAGATTCTAGGCGGTAGGCCACGGGGGAGGCCAAGGCTCTCGTGTGGACCTTTTGTGGAATGCCAGTATCTTATGAAGAACCGACACATGCTTGGGAAGACCCAAAGATATCCAAGTCGAGGAGGAGAAAGTGCTAATTGAGGTTATCGTCTCCGTGATATATAGGATAATGTCTCTTCCTGGAAAAGACATAGGCGAAGGCATTGGATACCTCACAAGACCATCCCAATCGAAGGGAACCTTGTCAAGACTTGGAGGGAGAGAACTCAGGAAGAGTAAAAATATCTCTTGTTCAGAAGGTGCAAGACTAGAAATGCTAAGGACGTGGCATAGAAGGTATAGAACCAGAACCAGAAGAGCATGATCGACCAAAAATTGCATTGACGCGACCGCTTCCTTAGACTTGTCACTCTTCAAGAGACGAGTGGGGTTGATTGAATATTGCATCGATACGATCACTTCCTCAACCATTGGTTGAATAGGATGCGAGACAATAAGGTCAAGAAGTGCATCACCCCAAAAAACATGAGTGTTGTCGGTCGAAGATTGCATCGACATGATCGTTGGTGTAACAATATGTGAGACAACAAGGTCATGAGACACATCACCCCTGAACATAGGAGAGGTGTCGGTCGAAGATTGCATCGACACGACCACAGGTTGAACGGGATGTGAGACAACAAGGTTAAAGTACGCATCAACCCCTAAAGGGAAAGGGGTGTCAGCCGAAGATTGCATCGGCATGACTGCTGTATCAACCAACGAAGGAACAGAGTGTTGTGAAACCATAGATGCCTCAGAACCCGAAGGGCCCTTAGGTGAGCCCCACACTTCTGGTATCCCAGCAATGAGGACAAAAACAAGTAAGGTGACTTCCTTCACACATTCTGCAAAGGAATTTAGGCTTATGTTTGAGACGTCTAGGCTTCTCAATCATATGAATGCCTCTAACATGACTTGCAGTGGCTGGTGACATGCTCCTAGCATGACTTGCAGAGGCTAGTAGCAAATCTCCAACGTGACTAGCAGAGGTTGGTGATGGATCCCCAACATGACTAGTAGAGGTTGGTGATATAATGCAAGTATGACACACAATATCTAGACTTGTGCCCCTAGCATGACTTGCAGCGACTGGTTGCAGGTCTTCAACATGACTCGCAGAGGTTGTCGACCAATCTCCAACATGACTAACAGAGGTTGGTGATGTAACGCTAGTATGACACGCAGTGACTGGATTTGTGGTAGTGGTGGATTGCAACATTTGAGACCAAGGTCCAAGGAAAGATTGGTTTTGAGGAATTGCAGGCCAAGAAGGATCCTGGTTTACACCTTGTCCCTATCCAGTAGGATAGTATCCTCCTCCATACTGATTCATAAAGGGTTGTAAGGGCATCAAAGCCACTTGCAAAGAGAAAGTGACATGACAAGGGTTACTCATATGAGGATATATGTTGCCCCTAGATGAAGGAACTTCGTGAGGGGGGTTGCCCATACTATAAAAGTAATTCCCCCCAGATGAAACACCAGAGGGCAGACGGAGGTCCGCCATGGAAAAAGTGTTCATAGGAACTAACATAGCGGAAGAAGAATAAGTGGATGGAGTGTAACACATGGAAGGATTGCTTAATTGGGAACTTACTTCTCGCATAGTGGATTCGTAGGAAGGAAGATTCCAACCTTCTACCATAAGAGGTGTTTGAAGGATATGACTCGCACCAAACGGAGAGGGATAAGAAGGAGGCATCATGCCCCCAGACCCAAAACTTGTATTCGCATAAGGAGGCGAGACAAAGGAGGGCAAGTGCGAAGATATATCAGACATACCATGAGAAAAATGATTAGAGACCCAAGGCATTGACTGAGTACCANTGTCCATGATAATGAAGACTCAATATAGAATCGTAAAGCCAACTAGTAATCAAAGAGCATACCAAAAATTCAAATGGCCAATATGCATGCAAATGGGCTAAAGTGGTTGAGTGGCCTCCCTCGCTAAAGAAGGTATGTCTCGTCCAAGAGGGACTTTAGACTCCTCGCTAAAGTTTGGAGGTAACAAAATCATTTATAAGGGCCCTCGTATGCTTGACAACCAGTTGGTCAGATCCCCTCGGAGAGGTAATCCTCCATAAAGGCTATGTGCTGTCCGACCCCTATCCGACTCAGGATACAAGCAGAATAACCCCTGCAAGTAACCTATGAGATACCCAAGTCAAGCAACTAATAAACCACTGTATAACCGATGCACATGCAAGCAGTCGTAAGTCTGGATCACCGTATGGGCAGGGTAGCAAAGCTCGAAACCTTGAAAGCACTGCCTCTCATAGAGGTATGGGTACTAGCAAGATCCCCAAATACGAATAAATCCACAGAAATATCTTTGACGCTAGGTGAGTATCCAGGGGTTATCCCTTCAACTAACTTTGCGCGACCTTGTGATTAACTCTGATGTGAGTGGAGCCTCTTGATATTACCAATTATATAATCGACTTCTCAACTCCTTGTCTCATACACATATGTTGATTTAATTGCCTTGGAGAAGTTTACTCACAAAATCCTATTCCAAGGCACTAAATTCTAAGCTAGTTTGCACACCCTAAAAATAAAATCGTGACTAATCAATTTTAGCTTAAAGCGTAAATTTTATTGGCCGTGGTTACTCAAAAAGGTACGGAAGTGAAACTCATGGTGTTCTGACTCTGCCAGAAAATAAATATGGATATAATGCAAAGTCTATCTTTGAATTTTCAATGAATGATATGCTAATAAAAATAGTGCAGTCTTCAATTTCAAATCATAAGTAAAATACAATATTTCTCTAAATGTGCTAAGTTAATGATAAAAATTCAAAGACAAAAATGAAAACCAATGCAAAATGCCTATTTTTTTGTATTTTCGATATTCTAAAAAGAAAATGCATGCACTGATAAGCAACCTGACAGATGAATTCTACTGTGTATAAAAGCAGTAACTCAAGCAGAATACCAGACAACCAAGCAAACAACCCAGAAGCCAAGGACCAATTAAAAATAGAAAACAAAGAGAAAGACTATGCCCACAAATTCAACTCCAAACAGGCTTCCTGTCATCCTAGATAATCTCAACAGATGCTACAAAGACCTAGGAAGGCTCAACAATCTTTAAATCCTACCCAACAGTCACTCAACCAAACAAACAAGAAAGGGGAAGTGGTATACATGACTGTTCAGGAGAACATAGTGTATATATGCTTCTTGCAGTGAGACAACAAGTGTATATACGCGTTTGTCAAGGTAAAAAGGGCCTATATTCTTTAAAACAAGGCCGGGTAAGGGTAAAAAGGATGAAAACTCAGACTCAGAGTGAATAGGATCTGTCAAGCAGTGATACGACAAGAAACACAAAGGAAAAAGAACAATGTAAGAAGAAAAAGTACTTCAACCCTTAGAAGGAAGATCTCTCCCCAGTGGAGTTTCCATTTCTGTTACAAGGGAAAAAATCTCTATGGCCAAGGGTAAACCACAACAGACAGGTATGACTGCATAAATCAACTCAATTCCAATATATTCTATATAGACTAATGTGCAATACAAGAAAGAGGCCTACCTCGATCCAACGTTTGATGATGTTCCACCGTTGAGCACTTTGACCCAAAGCTTTATACCTGTGAGAAGTTCTCAAAAAACATGCAAAGCAAGTATATAGTGATGATACAAAAGGCTTTAGCACATCAGGTAACATAGTCCATTAATAAACATTACAAACACGCCCATGGATAATAATCATATATTTGCAAGATATCAATAGGATAGGAAAAGAGTATTTCTTTTAATAATTGATTAGTAGAAGTGTCAAAATTACAGACTTCAGTGTCGACACAGTTCAAAACCAAGAAACCAAGTTCTTTCCAACTGGGTCCCCACCACTTCAATCCTCCACCAAAGGCAAGGTCATGAGAAAAAGGTAAAAAGGTGCTCTCAATAATAAGGGAAGAGCTTGGGGGATGAACACTGTGTTTAGACTTGAGGGACAAAGGGATGTAGACTCAATATGAAGTAATTTCTCTAGAGTAACTTTGCTCTCAAAGTTGAATGCTTTCTCCTTCTTTTCCATAGTTCGAAATTGTTCTTTTATGGCCTCCAAAATGCAACTGAAGGGCCGAGTCAGAACGTTTCCAGTACATGGAAGGCCAAGGATTAGATATCTTTTGTCGTGACATGGAAACCCGAACTCATTTTGTATTTTCTGGCACAAATCCCGATATACACGATCTGTAGTGGAGCAACAAGCGTATGCGCATCTTGCATAGCAGTTAAGGAGCGTATATGTGGAAAATGTATGTATTTTAGCTCTGGATTCATCAAAAAGGGATAAAAATTCTGCATAGGGAAATGGAAAAAGGTCCTCTGTGCAAGATAGAAATGGTGAGGAAAATATTTCTATAACAAGTGGATGTCCTAGGGACATGTTGTAGCTATTGAGAGCTACCCAAAAACCTTGGTTGCATGGGGTGAAGTCATGTTGCATTATGGATATCCGAGGGTTGGTACTGAGACAAGAGGGCACATGATCATGTACTGATGCATAAGAGAGAGTGGATTTCCTAAATACATGTTGTAGTTATTGAGAGCTACCCTCAGACCTTGGTTGCATTGGGTGAAGTCATGTTGCACTATGGATATCGAAGGATGTATAGATTCACATGTTCAACAATCAATGGATGTGAGCTCGTGTGATATCAGACTTGGAGTCCGTGTCTGGAAAAAATACCTTCCTACTTAAGAGGGAGTGTTAATATTTTTGGTGTAACTACGTAAGATATTCTTGTATATTTTTTTTAGTAAAACCTTTAAAAGGTTATTATAAGTATATTGTACAAGTCCGCTAGACATAAATTATTATATTATTGGTATTTTACTTATTATGGGTTATTTAGGTGAAGAGTCACGTCTCTTCAGAGAAAGGGCATCTCAACATGAGCCAACCTTCACATCTCCGTGAAATGCTTGTGGGTAATGTTGTCACCTCTAGCACCAAGCCAGGACAATGTCCCTCAAGTCTTCCCTTGAAGCACAAAAGAAAAACCAATAAGACTAAGAATAAAAGGAATTGAATGGGCCATGAAACAATGGCATCCATGATAAAGTGCAATTCACCCTCTATAAAGGCACCCACAGGTAAGACCTACATTTCCCTATTATCATTGCACCGTATGCTCAAACACTTCCCATGTCACCTCACACACACTTACATGACCTAGATTGACTCTCAGCTGAGAAACACCTCTATTTAAGGAGGATTAGCCCAATAGGACATCCCGAGACCCTCTTTAAACCTGACTTGTTAAATTACATAACGTCTTTGAGCATTTGTCTAGGTAAAGGGGGGTTTGATGGACATGTTTAGGTAATTTTATTATTATATGTGATTGACATTGCTATTATCCCTGTGACTTATGAACCCCTTGAGGGCATACTTGTTGCTACTACAAGAGTTTTCCCGGTGGACATGTACATATGGGGGAATGATTAGCTTGGACCTCCATGGGGCTGAAAGCCCATAGATGGATGTTGTGACCCCAACCAGGGGAAGAGAGACACCAAAGGCTTT
Source organism: Picea engelmannii (assembly GCA_009831015.1). Classification (NCBI taxonomy): domain Eukaryota; kingdom Viridiplantae; phylum Streptophyta; class Pinopsida; order Pinales; family Pinaceae; genus Picea; species Picea engelmannii. Next base: position 219,655 of record ML777963.1, read on the forward strand.
CACTAGGAAGAAAGAAGGACGTTTCCCCCAAGACACTCTGGCAGGCCTAGACCCAGGGGGTTCTTGCTTTTCCACCAGGACGTTCACCCTTGAGAGTCCATGACATCATCATTTGACCATAGATGTCATCTAGTCGGGTTTGCATTTATGAGGGTAGTTGTGTGCTAGTTGGCATCTGTGGCAACATTTAGGGCCTCTGGAGGCCAAACGTTCTGCATTTGAGGCCTAACGTTCCACCCTAGGGGCCTAACTCCACCCTAGAAGGGCATGACGTCACCCTTGGAGATGAAACTAGGGTTTAATTAATGTCATTTATGTAAAAACTATATTTTAAATGTAATTTGGCCATGTCGGCCTTTTTATGACCTAATTTTCATAAAAGGTCATTGATACTGTGTAAATAGAGAGAGACAACTCTCATTTTTTCGTCATCTCTCATCACACAAGCGTGTGGTCTGAAATTCGACCCTCTTTAAGGGTTATTGGCTGAATTAATTAGTGTGCAACTTCTTGGAGAGGCAATTTTTGGTGTATCTTGGCTATTCTTCATTGTGGAGGATCTTCAACTAGGGTTTGGCTTGATTATTCTTGGTGAAGTAAGTATAAAATTTGCAATTTGTTTATGTTAATGAATGCTTGTGGTAAATTTTACTTGGTTCATGTTAAATATTATGAAATTGCTTGCTCAAAACCCTAGGAGAGAAACATAAGTTATTATCTGTTTCTCTATAATTTTCCACTTGTTTGAATTTATCAAAGTGCACCTTCTTTAGAAGTAGCTACTAGAGCCCTAAATGCTAGCACTCTAGTGGCCCTACTCTAATTTCCTATTGCATATATTATTTCCAAATTGTCTAAGGAAAGAGAAATTGCCAGGGCCTAAGTTTCCTTACTTTCTAGCCAAATTTCTCTTAGGACTTGGATGCTTGAGGCCTTGGGTTACCAACACCTCCTCCATCCATTCCATCTCCTTTTACTAAGTACTATCATTGCTATTTTGCTCTAATATTTGTTTCTGCTATTGTTGACTCCATATACCCTAGAAGGCACTAGTCCACTCACTATAGTGATTGATTGATCAAATAACTCTCAAACTATCTTCCTTGAAACTTTTACTAACTTTTACTAACATTAAACTAGACTAATCTATTGACTAATCTGTTGTTGTTGCAAAAGATTGCTTCAACCATCTAACAACAACAAATTCATCTCAAAAGTAACATTAAAAGCTGATAAGACATTGCCAATTTTGATTCTGACAAGTTGTTATGATTCTGTCAACTTAGAGCTATATTTTCTTGTCATTTTCAAGCATTCTTAAGGCATAATTGTTGTGGCTGTTAAAATATCGATTGTTGTTATAAATAGTTATCTTGTTTCATTTTTACATCAACTTACTTATTTTTCAGAGGTTCATGGTCTTATGAAGCATTAACATCATATGGTACTTGGAAATTACACTCTTTTCTATTTGTTGTCTTGTTCTGGGCAGGTACACTTTATTTACCCTTTTGCTTCAACTATATAAGACACAAAGAACCTCTGACTTGAGTGACCTGTGAGAGGGGTGGGAGTTTCTTATATCTTTTACTTTAGCCTTCTCAAAACCTCAAGTCACTGGGGACGTCTCCCTTGGGGTACTCTGACATACTCCTAAATAGAAAGGGGTTTCCTAATAAGGTGACAGTGATAGGTCACTCCTTGTTACGCCAATCTTGCATCCACTTGCCTTGGGATTTCGGCAAGTACAGATTGTGCGAGAACATTTTGGCACCGCTACTGGGGAACACTGAGTCAATTTTCCTTGAAGGAAAAATTTTCGGTAAGCCCTTCTCTCAAAGCCTTTCACCTTTCAAATCCTACCTGACAACTCCACTGAGGGTCTTTCCCTCTTTTCCCTTTGATAATCCCTAGAAATATTTGGGATTTGGCGACTCCACCCTATCAGTGATGATGTTGAATATTTGGCGATGAAACTCTTCTCTGCCACTCTTCATGGCAATGCTAGGAAATGGTATGAAAGTCTCCCCGATGCCAACATTACATCTATGGACCAATTAGAAGAAACCTTTCTCAAAAGACGGAATATTAAAATAGAAGATATCCACATGTTGATAAAAAGACTCGAATACATGAAACAAACGTAGAACGAGACTGCCAAGGAATTCCATACTAGGTTTGAGAATTTTCTACACCAAATTGCTAGAAGTCATCACCCTGAAGACATGTACCTCGCTTACCTCTATACCAATGTACTCTTAGTGCATTTAGGGTTTCTCCTCAGTAAAAAAGGGCCAAGATCAATCCAATAATCTTATTACATGGCTATGCAAATTGAGGCAAATATCTCCTTATTCAAGAGAGAACACCTTTTTACTCCAGAAACTAAAATTGACAACCCCAAAGGTACCACAGATGCTCTTAGCCTGGAAATATTAGTTTCCCTTGAATTTTTTTTTAGTAAATTCCAGGAAAGAAGGGAACAAGTCATCGACCAATAAGAGGTTGATGAGAAGGATCCCAATAAAGGTTTCCAGTCCCATGAGGAAGAGAAAGAATTTACTCATGCTTCTACTGAGAATAATGGAGACCTGGTTAAAGAGCGAGATCCTGAAGATATCAAACATGACGATGAAGTATTAATGTGTGCTGCCCCCTCTAATGAAGCCATCCGATATCCTATTCCTCCTGCATAAAAAGAAGAGGATGAGGTTAATCATTTTCCTTTCCAGGTTTTTGATGACACTTTGTTCTATGATTAAGAAGGTGGAGAAATAAAGGAACTCTTGGAAGAGCTAGGCCCTTCATTTTCTGGTGAAGGTAGAAATATGATTAAAGAGATGAGTCTTGGGGATGATGTACTAAACCCTCTTCCATTTGATGAATTCATCCAAGCCATTGATGCCCGTGCACAGTAGGAAATAAACACAATGGTTTATTTCCCTTTCCAAAATTTTGATGATGCTTTATTTTATGATTTGGAAAGTGAAGAAGTATTAGAGGAGCCCTTGGATGCTTTAAATCCTTCATGTTATGACAAATATAGTGACATCGTTGATAATTTTGATGAGTTCATACATGTTGGAAGATGTAGGTGGGATGTGATTGGTTCAGATGAGGATCCCATTTATGATATGGAAGGATATCTTCAAATGTTTCCTTCACAACAATCATATGATCTTCCTAATAATTTTGACGTTTGGCAACAAGATGATGATATAATTACAAAAGTTTTCCAAGCACCCAAGGAGGACCCAGTGCAATATTCTCCTGATGATTTTCGGTCATACCTTGAATATTTTGATGAGTATTCCTTTGAGAAATTGGATTTATTCTATGAAGAATATTATCAACCACCATTGTGCTCAGATCTTGATAGAGGTGAGGACGTTGCTTGCCCAAAGCAAGGTACTTGTGACAAGTTTCTCTAGCCCCCTTTGATTACTTTACCTAGTTGTATCACTAAGGGAGTAGTTGGGAAACATGTCCCTTGTCTTGAGTTTTCTCCGAGGCAAAGCCTACTTTTAGAATTTAAGGGTAGGTTGAATAACTTAAGAAGACGTTTATTATCTCAGTCTTTCAACCTTCCCTTAAGAAATTGTCAATCACCCTCTAGGTTCTTACTAGTCCCTTCCTAGACCTCAGGATGGGAAGACGTCTAAGGTAGCCAACCTTCAAACTCTTTGAGTCAGTCTTTTGAGCCTTTGATTTTTCATGATCCCTTTCTGAAATGGATTGAGCACTTTCCTGGAAGTGTGACTTGGCGTAATTTTATCCCTCCCTCCCGCCTCCATGAGATAGACTTTACGATTACTGATGATGTGATACATGTTCTAACTCATGTTGTTTTTGTGCTTGACTTATCATTGTTTTGGTTTATGATGAAGCACAAAGGCAGGTATTATGAGATATTGCTAGGATGGTTTCACTGGTTATTTGACTACACCTAGCATTCAACCAACATGTAAGTAGAGGTAAGTTAGGTAGGCATTTGCACCCATTGTATATACCATTTGCATATCATGTTAGTATAGTTGCAGTTTCATTTTCATATTGTATCTCTCCATTTGTGTATATATGCTTTCTTATCTTTATTTTATATCATATATGAGCGAGGGGTGATATCACCACCCTGAAGATTACTGATGCATATTGTTGAGATCCAACAAATACATGTCATAACAGAGATATTGAGGTTCTCATGTGCTCTATGGTGAGCACATGTCCCCGAGTTGGAGCCATATGTTATCCCCTATCCTAGGTATAACTAAGGAGATCATGTCTCGAGGCCCAAAGGTCCTAGATATGGAATGTCGAGAGCCAAATGACTTGAGAATGGCCCCAAAGGGCCCATCTTTTCTTCAATACATCCCATCTATCAGCAACAATAGTATCCATCCCACCAACCTGGTCCTGAAGTAGCATTGAGTATTGCTCCATGAGGTAATAAGTTCGGGTATCATGGTATGTGTCACTTTGATTATTGAATAACTTGAATATGTTGCACTAAATTCTCCTTCATTTCATAACGTTTTCTTGGAAATTATGCTCTTTAACTTGCTCATACCTGGGAGGGTGACATGATGCCCTAGTAAGTTGATCTCCCTTTAGGATGGGTTGTCATTGGGTGGGTCTATAAAAGGTCATCGTCCACTCCCTCCATACTTACAACTTTCCATCATTACTCCTCTCATTTCGCCCCCTACCTTTGACCAGGCATTGTGTTTGCCACACTAGGAAGGGTTGTACCTTGTCTTGTGGGAAGAAGGGGCTAAAGGCCCAGAGGGTAAAAGTAGTTGGAAAGAGTTAAAAGCCAAAATGAAACCTTTGAGATGCTTCACCCAATGATTCCATAGAAAGGAGTAAAATGATTCTCAACAAGAAAAGGGAACCCGTAAGATAAATAAACACTCAAGGTATTAGCTGGTGGATGGGAGGTCTCATCATCAACGAACCTATTAGGACCATGTGCATGTAGTGGTATGACAGTGCCATCTATCTGGTCACCAAACTAGGGTAGTATCTCTTGGTGGCATAGCCAAGAGAAAGGGGGTCTCATCACTAGCCAACCTTCTCATCTCCATGAAATGATTGTGGGTAATGCTATCACCTCTAGTCACTAATCCAAGACAAATTCCCTCATCTCTTCCCTTGAAGCACAAAAGAAAAAGCAATAAGATTAAGAATAAAAGGCATTGAATGGGCTAGGAAACAATGGCAACCATGATAAGGTGCAACTCTCCCTATACAAAGGCACCCATAGGTAAGACCTACATTTCCATGTTATCACTGCACCATATTCCCAAACACTTCCCATGTGACCTCACACATACTTACATGACCTAGATTGGCTCTCAGCTGGGAAACACCCCAAACTTAAGGAGGATTGTCCCAATAGAACATCCTGAGACTCTCTCCAAACCTGACTTGTTAAATTGCATAACGTCTTTGAGAATTTGTCTAGGTAAAGGGGGGTTTGATGCACATGTTTGGGTAATTTGATTATTAGATATGATTGACATTTCTATGATCCCTGTGACTTATGAAACCCTGGAGGGTGTACCTATTTCTGTTGTAGGACTTTTCCCGGTGGACATGTGCATATGGGGGAATGATTAGCTCAAACCTCCATGGGGCTGAAATCCCACAAATGGATGTTGTTGTAACAACTGAATATTTCTAAACATCATTAAGTTTCATAAACATTTTATTTGGTAAACTAAACCAATAAATTCCTAGCATAATATTGATTTTCATAACAACAACTTCAGTAACTTAGATTTATCAATAAATACTGATTTCATGGCAGAAAGAAATAAATACATAACTTAACAAAGTACCTGGTTCTGATGCTAATTTCTGTTGCCTCTGTGCCTTGCTGCTGCCTTCCTGCTACCTGCTACACAGATCAACCCTGCCACAAACAGGAAAATAACTGCCCAAAACTACTGTCCTCCTCGCCAACTAGGAAAACTACCTAGCTGCAGGATATCTACGGATATCCTGGCCCCCGTGCCCAAAACCTCCAGCAACTCAGTGCCTCAACTGATCAAAAGCCATAGTGCCAAAATCTCTACTCATAGCAAATGTCATCCTCCTCCGAAAATCTCTCCCCTGTCGAATGAATCCTCCCGTCAACCTTCCCCTTTCCCTTATTCCTCCTTTGCCGACTCATGCAGTTACTCCTCCAACCACCCTCCGTGATTGTCCCTTCTCCCTCCTTAAATGTTTTATCTTCTTGGGATTCATAGGCTCCCTCTCTGCATACGCAACCATTTTTTTAACATTTTTCATTGATCTTTTAAATTTATTTCTCAGGTCATTAAATGTGATCTGTAGTTAGAGTAT
>ML777963.1:228258-274589 GCA_009831015.1 Picea engelmannii
ATCACATACATCCTAAGCATGTCTTCCATAACTTGATTTACTCTCTCAGTTTTCCCATCTGTTTCAGGATGATAAGCTGTGCTTAAGTTCAACTGAGTCCCCAATGCTGACTGTAAACTTGTCCAAAACCTAGATGTGAATCTGGAGTCCCTATCTAAAATGATCTTCTTAGGTATACTGTGCAAACGGATAACCTCGCTTATGAACACTCGTGCCACATCAGTTACATCGTAAGTGTCTCTAACCAGAATGAAATGAGCACTCTTGGTTAGCTTATCCACTATCACAAGAATGGCATTGTGTCTATGAGATGTGAGCGGTAACCCTACAACAAAATCCATAGAGATGACTTCCCACTTGGACATAGGGACATCATGTGGTTGTAGGAGGCCTGCCGGGTGATGGTGATCGACCTTCACTTGTTGGCACTCTAGGCATCTGGCGACGAAATGGACTACATTGCGCTTCATGCCTACCCAAAAGAAGAGTTTCTTCATCTCTGCGTACATCTTCTTCACACCCGGATGTGCACAAAAAAGTGATCTATGGGCTTCCTTCAGTATGATGCTTCTAATATCCCCATTCTCCGGGATATACATCCTTCCTCGATATCTTAACAAACCGTCTGTTTCTAGATTATATCCTTCATACTTTGGGTCTAATTGCCTCCCGCTTTGGAGGTTTGAGATAACCTTTAAATACCAACTGTCTCCTAGTAGTTGTGTCAATACATGTTCTCTCAAACTGACCTTTAAGGTCACCAAGGAGAAGATACGTGGTCTCCTACTCAAGGCATCTGCGACCACATTTTCCTTTCCCTTTATATATGAAATACCAAAATCATACTCACTCATAGACTCACTCCACCGCCTTTGCCTGGCATTTAGATCTCTTTGAGTGAAGAGATGTTTTAAGCTTTGATGGTCCGTTTTGAGTTCAAAATTTCGCCCCACAAGATAGTGTCTCCAAAGTTTCAGAGCTAGCATTACAACTGCCAACTCTAAGTCATGAGTCGCGTATAACTCTTCGTGCTTCTTCAAATTTCTTGATGCATAAGCTATCACTCCTCCATCCTGCATTAGCACGGCCCCCAACCCTTGTTTCGAGGCATCCATGCAAACCATGAAGTCCTTTTCCATATCTGGTACTCGTAGAATTGGCGCACTAGTTAGTAACCTCTTAAGCTCAATGAATGCACTATCACATTCTTCTGTCCATTCAAACCTGACCCCTTTGCGTTTCAGGGTGGTGATGGGTTTCGCTATTTTTGAGAATCCTTCCACAAATCTCCGGTAATAACCTGCTAGCCCCATGAAGCTTCTTACCTCATGTGCATTTTTCGGCACTGGCCATTCCATAATGGCCTTTACCTTTTCTGGGTCCATCGAGATTCCTTTACCGGAAATGATATGGCCTAAATAGTGGATCTCTTTCTGGAAGAAGGAACACTTCGACAACTTTCCATACAATTTGTTCTCCCTAAGGCAAGACAACACTATTCGTAAGTGTTCCTCGTGTTCTCTTTCGCTCCTGGAATAGATGAGAATGTCATCCAAAAAAACTTGTACAAAACGGTCTAAGTACTTCCGAAATACGCCGTTCATGAGGCTCATGAATACTGCTGGCGCATTGGCCAATCCGAAAGGTACTACAACAAACTCGTAATGTCCAAACCGAGTTCGAAAGTCAGTTTTTGGGATATCACCTTCCTTAATCCTTAACTGATGATATCCAGATCGCAAATCGATCTTTGAGAATACCGCTGCTCCTTTCATCTGATCGAAGAGGTCATCTATTCACGGCATTGGGTACCTATTCTTCACTGTAGCACGGTTCAAATCCCTGTAGTCTATACATAGTCGTAAGGATCCATTCTTCTTCCTTACAAAAATTATCGGTGCGCCCCAAGGTGAGACACTGGGCCTTACTAGCCCTAAGTCCAGTAATTCCTTCAACTGCATTTGCAATTCACAAAGTTCCGACGCCATCATCCGATACAGAGTCTTGGATATTGGTTCTGCACCAGGTTTTAGCTCAATGGTAAAATCAAGCTCCCTTTCAGGAGGTAACCCTGGTAACTTGTTCGGGAAAACATCTTGAAATTCTGATAATACCGGATACTGATCTAATGAGGGTCCTTTCCTTTCACCCACTGCTTCCACTACATACAGTCGACACCCTTGCCTCAAGCACCGCTTGACCTTCATAGTTGATATAAAGCGTAATGACACTTTTCTCTGTACACCCTGGATCTCTATTGGTCTTCCTTCATCATCAATACAAAGCACCCTCTTTGCGAAACAATCTACCAAGGATCGATGAGCTGCTAACCAATCCATTCCAATGATTAGGTTATATGCCCCAAGAGCAGTGACGTATACCTTCAATCTGGTAGTGCACACTCATAGGTCTACTATACAATTATCGACACTAGGTCCTACAACTTATTTTTCCCCCGAAGCCATATCGACTTGTTTAAAGTCATCGTGCTCGTAGGCTGCCAACTCACTCCTTTTTAATGCAGATGGTGAAATGAAACTATCTGTCGCACTAGAATCAAACAAAATCTTAACATTAACATGATTTAGCGTACCTGAGGATTCTACTACTGTGGATTGATGTTCGGCCTGGAGGTTGTTAACCGCTGCGTAAGTCTGATGGTTGCTACTTGCTCTCCCCATTGGTGCCTTTCCTTCTCTATGCACGAACCCTGATTATAACTCTGGGCAGTCACGTTCGTAATGGGGTCCTTCGCATCTCCAACATGCAATACGAGATTGAACCGGTGCACTGTTAGGTGACTGATTCCTAAATGAGTTTCTACCCCTGGAACCCCTGTCCCTACTAGCTATTCCTTGAGATGGTCATGGACCTGTCTGCACCGTTGGCGATGAATGAGATGCTACACTAGCTGCCATTGAAATCCCTGTAGCTACTGTCCTTGGCACGACTCTGTTACCATAAGGTGGTGGCCTCGAGCCCCCTCCCCTAGGAAATATCCTCGGGGTCTTTCCTACGAATCCAGGGCGATGCGGAAATGTCGATCTTGCACCCCCTGTTAAGTTCATGTGTTCTTTTGCGTAACACGCATTTTCTACCGCCTCTGCTACTGAAGACGGCTTCCACATCCGCACCATAGCTCTTATCTTCGGGTTCAATCCATAAACGAAGCGCTCTGCCTATCGCTGGTCATTGTCCATATATGAAATGTATTTGACTAGTTCCATAAACCTGATCTCATACTCTTCTACAGTTTTGTTTCCTTGTACTAAGGCATGAAATGCCCCTACTTGTTGCTCCTCGTAGTATGATAGTAGATATTTCCTTCAGAACCTCTCCTTGAAAAGTTCCCAAGATACTATGTCTGGGGTAAGGTGTAGTTGTCTTTCCAAGTTGCTCCACCAGTTCAAGGCACTATCTCTTAAATGGAAAATTGCAATCTTTGCCTTCGAGTTGGACGCATATTCTCTTAAGGCAAAACACCTCGTCATGCCTTCCAACCATGCTTCTGCGCATTCACTGGCCCGACCTCCGGCAAACTCTGGAAGTTTGATCTTCTGCAATTCTCGCGTGATGTCTTCAGGTGGAAATTATCCCCTTGAGTTCCTTGATGCTTCTGGATTACCCGTCCCAGACGGTGGGAGTTCCACTTCAGTCCCTACTGGTTGGTGCCCCTTAAATTCTCGTTAATGGCTTCCAACGAGCGCAGTATGAGGGTTAGTTCGGGCAATGGTGGTGGTGGTGGTGGTGGTGTCGGTGGGGTTGATGGTGTTGGTGGTGTTGATGGTGTGGGTGGCATCGGTGGTACCCGTGACGACGCTTCCCTACCTCGACCCCTTCGAGTCCTGACCATCTTGTATGACTTAACCTGGATCACCCCAAAGTTGTCTGAGTGAGTTCAAGGACGTTTCATATTAGTGCTACTTAAACTTAGAAACAGGGTTGGGCGTAAGTTTTCTTTACTTGTCTGTAAACAAACATTACTCCATTAGGGGAATTGGCTGGGTTTGGGTTAGGATGAAGCATCTAAGCTTGGTTAACATCGAACTTTAAGGTAGATTAACCTTACACTAAATAAAATAATTAATTTTAAAATTATTATTACACTAATTTAACTTACACTATTTTTATTATTACACTAATTATTTAATTTACTTTAAATTATTTTTAACACTTCATATTATATATATATATAATAATTGAACGTATACCCAAGGGTTTGGGCATGCATGGATTCCACGTGCTCGTCTGGATTTCATAAGATCCCTCATATCTAACCCTCAAATTCTACACCTGTCAGCCTTTCGACTCTCTACGCGTCCTTCCTCTGTCCCACTTTCTCATCCACTGGGACTTTCCTCACATCAGTCTTCGTCCACCACAGATCTGCCTCTACTCTGCTCAGATGTTTTCAAAATCTCCCTTGCCATGGCTCACCTCCACACCGTTGTTCCGAGCACTTTACCAGTTCGTTTTGCAGAAATAGAGTATATATGGCCCCTGATAAGATCCAGGACCTGGAGTCCAGTTTCCTTGAAATGTTGGGAACCAATCCCTTGTCTGTACATTTTGCAGAGCTCGCCCTCAGCTATAGTAAGAGGTAAGATTCAGTCCGCATGTTGTGCATAGTTCCAGTACCTTCATGAAAACGCGGGGTTATTCGAATTAAGAAATTGCATAAACCTTCCTTACCCTGTGGTAATGAATGGTGATTTCCTCTTTCGAAACAGAATGATTTGCTTATAATTCCCGTTCTGTACGAATTTTGGTATTCTGCTTTTAATTTAATTGATTTATATTTATAATTTTATTCATCTGTGCATATGCATGTAGTTAGATGCATATACCTTGTCTTCTGTATTGCTCATGGCCCTTGGCTCATAACTATAAAATTCCCCACTTAAATTTCGGGTTTCGGGGTTTCCTTATGCCCGATGCTGAGAGTCTCCTGCCCTCACGGCTTCTCGATCTCTGATATGCCGATGCGCTACCTGTGCATTAGCCCTTGGGGCTAAATTCCTGGTTCATATGACCATTATACCACAAGGCCACAACCTTGTCCCTTATCGGGATTTCGGATATCGCAATATCGCATTGCACGAATCTCGTGTCTACGGAATTCCCGATATCCCGATACCCGATGCGCCTCTTCCTTGCGTGTTAGCCCCTTTGGCTACACCGAGGTCCATGCGACCTGCACCTATGTGACCGTAGTCCTAAATCCTGTCGGGATTCGGGGTTTCCCATAACAAAGATTCGACGCATATTGAATCCCGAAACCCAGATCTCCGATTTTGCGATATGTTTAGGTCTTAATTAAATCGTCATTAATTAATCCTTTTAATCGAGGATTAAGAGTTAAGTTAATTGCGTCGGCTTTCGGGGTTCGCGATTTCGTAGTGCATGGACACCTTGTCCACGAAACTCACGATATCCCGATACCCGATGCCACCTGTCCACCGTTGACTCTTCCATGGGCCCCATTGTCCCTTGGCTTATCGGGAAATCGCGTTTCGCGATTTCACAACTCTCGTTGCTATGTTTCCGGAACTCCCAATATCCGAATGCCTGATGAGGCCCTCCTGTGGAGCTTTCGCCGATGGCACTAGATGATTGCCACGCGTCCCTTCAATGGACGACCCTGATTACGTCGGTATTTCGGGACTTTCAATGTCCTGTTTCCTTCGGCCTCAGGAATGCCGATTTCCCGATTCTTCGACTCTTCCTGGATCCTTGACACCTGTCTTCCACTATCTCTCGCCGTGGCCCACATGACTCCTCCGTCGGGATATAGCGAATCGCGACTTTGAGCTGCAAGAGTTTCTTGCCTCCGAAAACTCCGATATGCCGAACCCCTACTCCTCGGGATACTCTGACGCGTGTCCTCGGATGAATGACTCAGATCTCGTCGGGAAATCGTGTTTCGTGATTTCATAGTGCATGGATACTTTGTCCACAAGATCCGCGATTTACCGATTCGCGATGGCCCGATGGACGACCTCCTGTCGGGACTTTTCCCGATGGCTCTGATCACTACCACCCGTCCCAAGAACGGATGGTCCTGATCGCTTCTCCCTGTTTCGGGGTTTTTGATGCCGATGTGCCTATGTCTTCAGAATTCTCGATTTTCCGATGGGTCCAAACGCCGATGGTTCTCGATGGTTGCCACCTGTGCCATAGACGAACGACTCTGATTGTATCGGGAAATCGCATTTTGCGATTCCTCGACGCAACGGTTCTACACCCCTGAAATTACCGATGGGTAAAATCCCGATACCTCCCAGAATGCTGACGCGTGTCCCTGCCGAGATCAACGGCTGGGATCCGTTCTCTGGATTTCGAGAACCACAAGGTCTCGATTCTCTGGCTTAACAAAACCCCGATGACTCGGATATCCCGATGACTCTTCCGGGACTCCTCCCCTGCACACTAGGACTTAAACCCTGCGCAACTTCTTGAGATCTGATGACTGACGAGATTTCGCTTGAGATCTGACGGCTCAGATCCGTTCTCACGCGTAATAGACAACTCTCCTTCGGGATAATTGATTTGTTGCATAAAACATTACGTAGTGTAAAAATTGATTTCTTGGCAAGGTTAAAATTTATTTTGGCCTATTGTTCTTGAGGTTACATTATTTAAAATCGCCGCAAGTAGTTTACGCCATTCCCGTGCAATACAAGTCTTCAAAATTTCCTTTTTCCTGCTGCGCATTGGCAGTTCCTCATTTAGGTAAGTTCGAGGTTAAGTAGGCCTTTTCAAGGTCTTGCAAATGTCCTTTTGCATTTTATTTAGTGTAGTTCGTGTAGTTATTAAATTTTCCAACTTCAAGCCTTCAATAGAAGCTCCCCTTCAACATTTTCATCGATTTCAGGTGTCTATCTTACCCGAAACTTCATTGACAAGTATTGCTCAAATATAATTAAGTTATCATCTCTGTTTTTGTGCTTAATAACTTTATTCAGGCTGCTTTAAGGGTGGCCATTTTGTGGGAAGTGATCCTTCGAGCTATCTGGTTCCCTGCTGCTATTTTTAAAGGGTGTTCCTTTGAATATTCAAACTAAAACTGTAGTGACCATACATGATCCAGTTACAGGATATTGCCTAGAGTAGTTACTGGTGATATGTCTATGAGATCATTTGCTTGGATAACTTAGGGGTACTACCTGAGTATATTTTCGGATACTGTATTAGTCATATTGGGTCAACTTGAACATGTTTTGTTTGTAGTTTAAGCGTGGCTGGAGTTAACACTCGGGGTTTTGGCCCTTAGGCCCAGATTTCGAACTAAGACGCTCTGATACCATATGTAACAACCGAATATTTCTAAACTTCATTAAGTTTCATAAACATTTTATTTGGTAAACTGAACCAATAACTTCCTAGCATAATATTGATTTTCATAACAACAACTTCAGTAACTTAGATTTATCAATAAATACTGATTTCATGGCAGAAAGAAATAAATACATAACTTAACAAAGTACCTGGTTCTGATGCTAATTTCTGTTGCCTCTGTGCCTTGCTGCTGCCTTCCTGCTACCTGCTACATAGATCAACCCTGCCACAAACAGGAAAATAACTGCCCAAAACTACTGTCCTCCTTGCCAACTAGGAAAACCACCTAGCTCCAGGATATCTACGAATATCCTGGCCCCCGTGCCCAAAACCTCCAGCAACTCAGTGCCTCAACTGATCAAAAGCCACAGTGCCAAACTCTCTGCTCACAGCAAATGTCATCCTCCTCCGAAAATCTCTCCCCCGTCGAATGAATCCTCCCATCAACCTTCCCCTTTCCCTTATTCCTCCTTCGCCGACTCATGCAGTTACTCCTCCAACCACCCTCCGTGCTTGTCCCTTCTCCCTCCTTAAATGTTTTATCTTCTCGGGATTCATAGGCTTCCCTCTCTGCATACGCAACCATTTTTTTAACATTTTTCATTGATCTTTTAAATTTATTTCTCAGGTCATTAAATGTGATCTGTAGTTAGAGTATTACTTAATTAATCACAATTATTCTCTTTAATCAATTTTACTTATAATCTTTAAATATTTATTTAACTAGGGTCATTACAGTTGTGAAGAAAGAAGGACGTTTCCCCTGAGACACTCTAGCAGGCCTAGACCCAGGGGGGTCTTGCTTTTCTACAAGGATGTTGATACTTGAGAATCCATGATGCCATCATTTGACTCTAGACGTCATCCAGTCGAGGTTTTCATTTATGAGGGAGTTGTGTGCTAGTTGGCATGTGTGGCAGCATTCAGGGCCTTTGGAGGCCAAACGTTCTGCATTTGAGGCCTAGAGTTCCACCCTAGGGGCCTAACATCACCCTAGAAGGGCATGAGGTCACCCTTGGAGATGCAATTAGGGTTCAATTAATGTCATTTATGTAAAAACTGGTTTTTAAATGTAATTTGGCCATGCCAGCCTTTTTATGACCTAATTTTAATAAAAAGGTCATTGATACTGTATAAATAGAGAGAGAAAACTCTCATTTTTTCATCATCTCTCATCACAGAAGTGTGTGGTCTAAAATTCAGCCCTCTTTAAGGGTTATTGGATGAATTAATTAGTGCACAACTTCTTGGAGAGGCAATTTTTGGTGTATCTTGGCTATTCTTCATTGTGCAGGATCTTCAACTAGGGTTTGGCTTGATTATTCTTGGTGAAGTAAGTAGAAAATCTACAATTTGTTTATGTTAATGAATGCTTGTGGTAAATTTCACTTGGTTCATGTTAAAGATTATGAAAATGCTTGCTCAAAACCCTAGGAGAGAAACATAAGTTATTATTTGTTTCTCTATAATTTTCCACTTGTTTGAATTTCTCAAAGTGCACCTTGTTTAGAAGTAGCTACTAGAGCCCTAAATGCTAGCACTCTAGTGGCCCTACTCTAATTGCCTATTACATAGTGGGTGTGGGGCCGAAAAGAACCATAAATGTGTCGTTCACATGAGTGTACGACTTTTCTCATACACATTCGCACATATGGAACATGTGCGCTCTACGGGCTTCTTAGGCCCGCACACTGTGCAGACGTGCTTCCTTTAGTGTTTCATCGCATGCCAATTTTTTGATCAGTTGTATAGTTTTTTCCCTTTGGAAATGTATTTTTGGTGTTGCAGGTGAATTAATAGGTGTTTGGAGATGTTGTATTCCTGTAACCATTTGCATGCGATGTTGCAGACAAAATTTCAGTGATAATAGATGCCCCCTGATGTGTGAGGTTAGGATCATACATATAGCTGAAATACATCAATGTTTCTTCTATTGAGAGTACCATTGTAATGAAGAGTGTTGATAGGAGTTGCAAGAGCGATCCATCGGAGGGAGAGGGGAAACTATGGGACCCAATCCTTTCTCTAGGTAGGGGAAAATAAAATCTATATACAAACGAGGCGGGCATGCCCCATGCTCGTGTCATGTAACTCAAAAATGTATGACAGTAACTGAAGTTGTATGCTGATGTAGATAACTGCATCGCCCTTTGGGGCGGTTTGATAACGACCGATGACAATTTTGATGGTGAACATACTCTGAAAAGAGGCAAGGACACCTGTAAGAAGTGTCGATGACTCGTAGGCATTGATGGCCTAACAAATTCATAGGTCTTTGGCTAGTATAAAACAAGTGCAATAGTTGCATAGTAAGACCCACCATAACATAAGATTGTGTTGAAGTCAAATGTTATGGGGGTCAATGACAACAGAGAGAAATGATGGTTCTCTCTGTGCCATTTGAGACTCCTCATTGTAAAGGTAATGAGAGTCAAGATACTGTCACCCTTTTGGAAACTGTGCTGATGTCGACATAAAGGGAGACGCGACTCCAAGAAGAAAAAGGGCTTCATGAAATCCACTGGATAAGATCAAGAACTGATAAGGAACATGGACGAAGTCAAGATGTGCTGAGACTCAATACTGTGCTTGGTTGGGGATATATGTTAAGGATGATTGGCAACAACCATGAAACTGGATCCAGCGCCAGGGGGACAACTAAACATGGGTTAAATTGTGCTAGAGGCGTGAAAAAGTGGACAAACTCAGAGATCAAGGGTATACAGACTATGGGATACTCAGGGTTTATGGATGATGTCAACATGAGTGGAAGATAGTGAATGCCCCAACCAAGGGCGACATGGGTTGCTTTGCCAGAAAAAGAAGGTCGCCAAGGGAGACAACAAAAAACTATGTAAATGTTGGAAACAAAGACTTTTTAGAATTACCAAATAAATAAAGAATAATTTGGGATGAGTCTACAGATACAGAAATGGGTGCCCCAGTGCAGGATGGCTTGGTCTGTGAGGGCGCAAGTTGTGTGGACAATTGGTAGAGGTCGAGGGCCCCATGGGTGGGTTTCTGTATGAGGTAAATGAATGGAGGTCAATTTGCGGATGGGCAAACTAATTGTGGATGGAATGGAGGGTTAATGATACTGCGGAGGCGCAATAAAGATAGAACCATGACGAGATAACCTGGGAGTCCATTTGGGAAAGCTAGCAAAATGACGAGAAGGAGTATGTGGCTGATTCTCGAAAATGCGTAAGACTATTGGGACTCCCATCCCTAGGGGGTGAAAGTAGCATGAGTGTCAAAGTGCCAAGGGGGACTATGAATGGGACAACTCATGTGGGGGAGACTGCTACTGGGTGACAATATCAAAATGTAGTAGAGGTGAAAATACTGCAGAGCCTGATGTAGGGACCCTAAAGGCGAATGTCAGAGGTTGGTACTGGGAGATGCGATTGATATTTAGAGGGAATGATTACATGCCAGTGTCAATCATATACTTGAAGGGGATGCACTGGGTTGTGATGACCAAGTACCTGCACACATTAAAACTGAATACCCGACGTGAACAATATCTGAAGATAAAGAACATATAACAACTATTTGATAATTTTGAACATGAGCATGCGTACCTGGACGTGATGTGCGAAAAATGCTCCCTTGGGGCCGAGTATGGATGGTGACTGTGTAGGCGACGAGATCCTGATCCCATGGCTGAACACAGATCAAAAAACAAAGATTTTGAGCTCTAGTAACTGAGTGTGGAAGTTTGGAAAAAGGGACTATATATGGTTGTGGGGCCCACAATGCCACCTCATTTGTAACTGCTGCCATAGTGAGTTGACGAGATGATTTAGAGGAGATTTGGAGAATATGGGAGTTCAAGCCGATCGATCCAGGATTTACGAGAGGCAGGTTAGTGGCCTCATCCTCCTGCATAGTAGATAGGTTCTATTTTCTGAGCAGGGTCGTATGGATGGCCATATTAGGAGGTTTTGTAGGGGTGGGCCCACCAATGCGTGGGAGAAGGAAGGATACCCACGCTGAGATGCATGGGTATAATTCCCTCTCCCACACATGATGTGCAGCTGTGTTGAATAAAACCATGCATGGGGGTGCATAGGTGGGAAAAACATGTGTGCATTTGGTGCGCGCCTATTCGAATTACAGCCGCGCAGAGTGCACAGTTGTTTCTCAGACAACTGTGCATCAATGCACAATTGTGTAGAGAACAGGTGCACATGAATGCGCACCTATGGGTGTGATAGATGCACATTTTTTTCTTTGACAGATGTGCATTGATGCACAATTGTGCAAAGAACAGGCGCACATATGTGCGCGCTTGTGGGGGTTGACAGCCGCACACTTGATGCAAAGCTGGGGGGGTTTGAAAAACTTGTATATTTGTTTTGAAGAGTTGTTTTTGATGAATGGTGATTGCTAATTAAGTGTTTTCTAGGTGACTGCAGGTGACCAGTTAATCATGCCAGTTCACTGGAGGGAGTGAGACTGGGAGCACCTCCGGGAGGCATTGAGAGAAGAGCCGAGCATTCAAAGACTCTTGACAGCCTGTGGGTTGCTCAAGTTCTTCAACTGCCCATTGATACGAGCGTAGGAGTACCTGCTGCAGTATCTGATTTCAATGTGGAGCACTAAGCTGGAATGCTTCATTATGCATGGGCAACAACTGACATTCTCAGCTATGGAGGATGTGTATTTTCTGACAGGGCTCCCATTTCGTGGAATGGCCCTACCCTATGATCCCCAGTTACCAAGGGATGTACGTTTGGTGGACCTGGCCCAGAGGTATTGTTTGGGGCCGAACATGATGTCAGGTTCGATCATCCATATTGAGGTGATGGATGCGCTCTTGCATCAGTGCATCACAACGATGATTGCAAGGATCTATGGATCCTTAACGACTCAGTGGATCAGTGTTGGTCAGATAAGGATTATGTAGAGAGTGTTGGATGGAGATTTGTTGGCCTGGGGATTGACACTACATGCCAAGATGATGGGGCAACTTCACTGGTGTCGGACTACCGATTCCGGTGATTTTTCCTTTGGATCTATCTTGGTGGCGTGGTTTCTTGAGAGGGTGCCCATGTTGCGCCTGAGAGTGTTGCTGCCTGCTGCAGGGCCACAGGATCTGCGATTGATGCAGTGGGAATCGATTTTTCTACGTCATGGAGGGGGGGAGGGTGGCCACTATTTTACGACCACATTGGCGCGTGTGTGGCACCATATGCCACAATTTGTACTGCGGTTCCCATATGTTGGGATGGACTTCTGGCATGACCCGGACATGGTGCTGCCTCCTGGAGAGGATTGGGACCATTGAGGTATGTTGGTGTTTTTATGTTTTGCGATTTTGATAGTGTAGGATATGTTTATATGTATGGATGCTAATTCTATCTTTGTTTGTGTTTTTGCAGATGTGGGGCCTCAAGGACTCGAGACAAAGGTGGTTGGAGAGCCGGCTTGCCAGGGGCCAGTGAGACTGCCACGAGTGGGAGAGAGACTTCTAAGGGACGAGGTTGGTGCGAGGCCAGCAGATGAGGTGAGATCCGGCCGGAGGTGTAGATTTGATGATCCAGGTGCTAGGCCATCACATGCTCCTTAGGTAGAGGCCAGCGAGGGTTTAAAGGATTTTCGATGCCGATTGGAGGTGTTACTGTAGGGTGTGCCAGAGGGCATGTGGTCCCACATTCAGGATGAGAGATTCCTGGAATAGTGTGTGGGTGGCCCTGCAGAGTTGCAGTCCCTGATTGACAGAGAAATGGTAGCGGGAGCAACGATGACTGGGTGACTGCCCCCTGGACCTAGAGGACTCCCAGCTGGTGGGGCACCTCCTGTAGATAGAGGACCTGGTGGTGGTGCTCTAGGCCCCCCATGAGTTTTGTTTGTATATTTTTGTATTGATATAGGCCCGCGAGCCCATTTTGTATATGATAGTGTGACACCTATTTTGTACCTATAGGGGTGAGGGGGGCTCACGTGCCTACGGGTGACGTACATGTTGTACTATTTGTAAACATTTATGACACATTGATCGATATATATATATATATATATATATATATATATATATGGATAAACCTTTTTGGGATATTTGTGATGTCTACATGTGATGATATTTTGTGATGTTTGTATGATCTCTAATCTATATGTCATGACAAATGATTGACTATGTATGTGTGATGATGTCTTGATGTGATAAATGCCAATATAACACTAGGTTAGCCATGTTATATGTTGTTTGATTAAATTGATGTGGAATATGTGTAAATGTAGTGGAATCAAAATTTCGAGATAATATTCTAACTTGCAGGTATTTGCGAAAGAAGCAAGGATCGCGGACATGATACACATTGTTGAGCTGCAGGACGACAAGATGGGAATCTAATAAGATGCTAAGGTGACGAATGTGGTGATGACTATCTTCGGCGAGGAGGCCAATGATGACTGCATAATATACTTGGTTGTTGGTTCCTGAGCCCAAACATATGCCACTGGAGTGGAGCAGTTCATGTGAGGGGGTGTAGAGGGCGGAAGCGACTGAAGCGAGATTCTGTGTCCAATGGCTAGCTCCGTCAGCATAATCGATGTGGTAGGCCGATGGAAGATGCATCTATCAATAACACGGATGGTAGATCAAACATGAGGCATGGAGGGAACAAAAGAAGACTAAAAACTCTACAAATGTGTATGAAGAGAAATCCTAGGGCAGAATGGCTACGCTTAAGTGTAAAATTTCTTTAGGTACAACCCATTGACGGGTTCTTTGAGAGGATAGCCTTCTAGAGAGGTCGGGATGTAGGCACCTTTAGTGAGGCAATGTTGGACGATGTAGGGTCCATGCCATAATGACTCGAATTTCCCATGACCGAGAGTATTGTGAGCGATATCGTAGGCTAGGATGAGATCTCCTTCATTAAATGAGCGAAGGTTGACATGGCAGTCAAAGGTGGCCTTCGATTGTTTCTTATCTGCCTCATTGTTATATAAGGAAGACCGATGATCTTCATTCAATGACTCTAAGTTAAACAAGCGGTGCTCCATTGGACCAGTGTCAGGCAATAACATGATGGCGGTGCATAGCGTGGGAATTTATCACTTGATGGGGAGGGTGGCTTCAATCCCATGGACGAGATGAAACTGTGTAAAATTGGTGGCAGTTTTGACTGCCGTGCGATAAGCCCATAATGATGAAAACAACATATGATTCCGGTTGGTCTTATGTTTTTTGACAATGCGTTGCAACATGGTTCTGAGGACTTTGTTAACAGCCTTGACCTGTCCGTTGGATTGACGGTAATATGGGGAGGCAAACTCATGGGAGAAGCCTAACCTTGAGGAGAGTTCAACGAAAATATCATTCTCAAAGTGTTTACCATGATCAGAGACAAACTGTAGTGGGACTCCAAAGCGGGTAATGATGTGGTGGAAGGAAAAACGTGTTGCTGTGTCAGCAATGTTGTTGAAGGTAGTCATACCTTCGATCCATTTGGTAAAGTAATCAACGACTACGACAATGTACTTGTGTCCATTACTAGATGGAGGGTTGAAAATCATGAAGTCTATGCCCCATTTTCAGAAGGGGCTTGACAACGTGCATGCAATCATGAGACAACATGGGCCAAAAGTATCTTTCTCGAATGATTTTTTGGGCGGTGAACATCCCTGAGAGGTGGCCCCCGCAAGCGTCCCTATAGAAATTGTTCAAGACTTTGTCTGCTCTGTCGATGGTCAAACATCGACGGAGTATGGTGTCGACCCCACGTCGATACAAAATGTCACTGATGAGGAGCTATCGAGGGGCCTGATGGCGAATGCGCCGACGATCATCTTGAGAGAGATGAGACCCAAACTTCTGTGTCCGAAGGTAGACGAGAAGGTCGCCATACCAAGGGTCATCCGAGGGGATGTAGAAGAGGCGTTCATTAGGAAAATCCGTATTGATAGGTGAACTTGTAGCATCCGATGGAAATATCGTGATAAGTTCGGCGAGAGAAAGTGCTGTCCTTCTTTTGGGAGTTTAAAACTCTAGGTCGTATTCCCGAAGGATGACGATCCATCGGGCAAATTTACCATCAATATGCCGTCGACTAAGCAAGTACTGCATGGGGTTGGAATCTACCACGACTTTGGTAGTGTGAAGAAAGATGTAATGACACAGTTTCTGGGCTGTGAGGACAACTGTGAGGGAGGGTTTCTCTTCATGATTGTATTTCAGGGGTGGGCCTGAAAGATTTTTACTGATGTAGTAAATAACATGCTCACGACCATCATCCCCTAGTTGGACGAGAACTCCTCCTACTTAGACGACTGAGGCCGACAAGTAGAGGATGTAGTCGCGATCATAGTCGAGAGGACTAATTAAAGGGGCATTGTATAGGGCCAATTTTAAATCATCAAAAGCGGTTTGGGCATGTTCATCCCATCGAAATGGGATATCATGATGTAGTAAGCAGAGGAAACCATGTGTGTGAGTGGCATAATCTGGGACAAAGCATTGTGAAAAAATTGGCTTTGCCTTGTAGGCTCTACAGTTGGTGCAAATTCCTAGGTGGTGGAATTTTTGTGATAGCTTGGACCTTGAGGGGGTCCACCATGATGCCGTGTTGGGAGACGATGAACCCAAGGAGGCATCTGACAGTGATGCAAAATACACACTTGAGGGGATTCAAGCGGATATTATACTGATGACATCATTGAAAGACGACTCGTAAGTCTTCTAGATGTTGAGTTCGTTTATTGGATTGAGCAGTGAGGTCGTCCAAGTAAGCGAGAATCATGTGAGAGAGATCATGGAAAACATAAGTCATGGCCCGTTGGAACATACCACCTACGTTTTTTAGTCCAAAAGGCATGACACGATAAGAAAAAGTACCCCATGGGGTGGTAAATACAATTTTGTATTGATCTGCTGGATGGATTTGGATTTGATTGTAGCCAAAGAACCCATCCATGAAGGATAGGGCCTAGTGGCCTGCACAATCATCGATAATGTGGTCGATGAAAGGAGCGGGGAAATTATCTTTGGGACAGGCATGATTAAGATCGTGAAACTCAGTGCAGACATGAATAGTGCCCTATTTTTTGTTAACGAGGACGGGGTTGGAGACCCTTGACGTGTATGCGATGGGGTATATGAACCCTGCAGCGCTTAGTTTGTCAATTTCGGCTTTGATAGCTGTGACTTTTGATGGGTGAAGTGGTCATTTCTTTTGACGTACTAGGGCGACATCAAGCCATGTGTCGATGTGATGTTCAACGATAGAAGGATCGAGGCCGGGAATCTCTGCATATGACCAGGCAAAAATATCCCAGTATTCATGAAAGAGAGCTTTGTAAGCTGTGATTTCCTCAGGGGAGCATGCAACGCCAATGGTGATTTCCTCTATGATTCCTGGTCTAATGGAAATGTCGATTTTGACAGTGGTGGAAATATTGGCCATATTGCCTTCTTCAAAAGCATCGAGGGTAGGGATAGGTTTGTTGAACCAGTCTATATGCCCTGATGGAATAAAATCCTTGGTTTCGATTGCACATATGGAGGCTTGGCTAGGAGGGTCAAAGGCTTCCTCTGAGAGAAAGAGCACTTTGTGATGGAGCGCATTCCATGGGTAATCGAGGGTAGTTAGTTCCTCTAGGATATCGCAGTGGAAAATGCGAGAATATAAAGGATCCCATGAAGTAATATTGGTGATTGTCACCGTGTGATTATCTTCAGGTGGTGAAGATGTAGAGGGGGTATCACAACTATGGTGCGATGGCGTACTTGATATAAACCAAATGTCTAGACACTGGGGGTTGTAAATTGTGGTCGGGGGTAAGATTTCCTGGGGGAAATGAACTAGAGAATTGGGAGGATTTAGGGGAAAATCCTCAGACAGTCTATCCATGAACCATGGAGGGATGGGAAGTGACTCGGGTTCAGGGGAGGTGATGTGAACAATATCAGGAGGAGGAATAAGATGAATCACTTGAATCAAAGGAAGTGAGGTGGTTGGAGGATTTTGAATAAGGGCCATTTGACAACATCTGTATTCAATGATCGAAGTACACTGGTATGTGAAATGATCAAGTGATTCACAAAGAGAGCAAGGGCACCTCATCTGTTCATTGACTGAGGTTGAGACATAATGGATGTCGATGACGTGGGTACCTGATGACATGGGTGGAGATGGGTCTTGCTGAAAGATTTTTTGTACTGCCATGAGTATCTGTCGAAACTGAGGTAGTGTAGGGCAATGATGAGTGTAGTGGCCATACTCTGAACAAATGGCACATGCGAATTTGGTTTGCATCCCTTTACTGTCTATAGTAGGGGACGCGGTGGTAGTACTAGGTTTGCTTGGTGAAGCGATGAGCGATGTGGTTGCTCGAGGGAGTTGGCTCAAATTGTGTAACTCGGGAAGAGAGGGACATCGATTAGTGTGGTGTCCCTCTCTTTCACATAGTGTGCAATGAGGTTGAACTCGTGGAGGAAGTGGAGTGCTGGGATTGTTCTTCCTCCGTCTGCCCCCAGCTGTCACGGTGGTGCTGGCAAGTGGGGGTGAGGGAGGTGTGGCTGGAGTTAGTACTAGAATTTGCATCAGTATTCCCTCTATTTGGGGAGGGAGGGATGGTTGAGGAACCATCGCGGGTGGTTGTAGATACCATACCGGAATGGCGAGCACCATGTTGGGAAGGGTCAACGTTGCGACTACCTAGAAATATTTTACTCCCGGTGGGGGGTAGAAGGAGGGAATTTGAGTGATGGCTTTGGGGATTGTCTCTCAAACCAGGATTTTCCATTGGGAAGGGTAAAATCAGGGATAGGTGGTGTCATTGGGTTCTCCTGTAATTCCTAAGGTAGAATTTCTTGAACTGGTGGGATGTTGAGGGGTGGAGAAGCCTCAGTGGGAGGAATGGTATCTCCAGTTTCACTTCCATTAGAAGATATGACACACACTTGTGCCGAGGGGTGTATGAGTGGTGGTGCTCCATAGTATTCCCCCAACAAGGATGGGTCCTTGAAAATTCCATGGCCCATATCCATGAGTGGATACACATTGGAACTAGTGCGGACAAGAGGTAAGATGTTGTCGATGTTGGAGGAGTGGTTAGGCTTGTAATGTGAAACTTGGTTGATGGTGATGATATTCCTGTTGTGGGGGATCATCATTTCTCAAAACACAGAAGAGGCCACAACCTTCATAGCGTACATGTAGCTACGTCCAAACAAGATATTGTAATCGAGCGGGGCATCGATAACCTCAATGTCGATAAGGATGTTTTTTCCCCTTAGTTCAACAGGGACATTTTGAAAGAGACCTTCAGGAGAGGATGGTCGTCCATCATAAGCTTTCAAAGTGATGGCGGATGGTATTAGCTCAGGAGAGCCAAGTTTCTGCCATACAATTTTGGACATGTGCATGTGGATGCACCTTCATCAATGATACATTGATGAACCATGATGTTCTGAATCTTGACTGGTATCTGGAAAGCTACCAAAGTGGGGAGACGAGGTTCCCCACAATCTAGATCAAATGTGATGAGTTTAGTATCAATTGGTTTGATTGTCCCCAAGGTGGATAGTAAGGATTTCTGTTGAGTTGGACAAGTTTGGAGGACCTCCAATACCGACATGGCTGCAGGAGATTGCGCCAAGTCATCGACGAGACTGTAGTTGTGTGCCGCCCTAGCCTGAGGGTTGTTGACATTCCATCGTAACAAGATGGGATACAAATGGAAGGTTCAATGGTAGGGCATGGAATCATCAAGGGTTGCCCGACTGTAGCTGGGACTGCTTCCAAAGTGGTGGGAGTAGATTCAGGGGTTGCACTGTATTGACTAGTGCGCGTTTGTAGGAGAATTTCTTGTTCGCTAGTTAGGAGGATATTGCGATCCGCCGGATTTCCAGGGTTTTGATACTATTCCATCTGTGGTGGGGCAAGATGCATCTCCTATTGGGTATTCATCACACCTTGGTGTGGAATAGGGTTTTGCAACATGGTCGAGGGTGGTTGTTGCAAATATTGTTGTGGGGCCTACTGAGGGGCAGGAAGTGCTGGAGGACGTGGCGTGTTCATGGAATATTTCATCCATTTAAAGTCGACAATTTGGGGTAAATGGTGAGTATAATGACCATGCTCACCAAAAAGAGGACAAGGGAAGTTTGTCCAAAGGTTGTTGTTGTTGTTCCTCCCTTGGAATTTGTTGTTATTGTCCCCTTGGGGGTTCTGGTTACCCTGGATTTGGTTGCCCCCAATAGGTTGGTTTTGTTGGGGGTTATTTCCCCCTGGTCCCGTGTTATTATTGTTTCATTTTTTTCCTTTCTTCTTGGCATTATTCGACTGATGGGATGGATTTTCCGTATTCAGCTATTCAAAATTTTGAAATTGCTAAATGGGAGAGGGATGGACAAAGTTAAATCCAACATGTGATTGTCCTTGTGGAGGAGAAACCAGCTGGGGAGGACTAGGAAATGGAAAATATGGATTATTTTTTGGCAACGATCCATATGGTGCATAGGAAGGCGTAGCGCTTTCACTAGTTCCCAAGTTATAAGCTAAGGTAGATGGGGTACTTGAACTTGGTTGAAAATATGGGCGCAACATGGGTGCCGACAAGGGTCCACTCATGGGTGGAGGGGGGGCCACAGGATATTGTTGTTGGTAAGGGGGAGGATGGTAGTAAGATGGACCTCCATACATCGACGGATATTGGGGTGTACCATACATGGGTGGTGTTTGTATGTACAAATTATGGTGTGTTGTGGTACCAATCAATCCATCCGTCGCGTGAGGCATCCCAGGTTTGTCCTGGATGAATGGTATGAGTCTCGAGGCGTCATGTATTACTTTGTATAAGTAACCTGACTGAGCATAAATGAGGTCGTATTGTTGAGCCTTACTGATGGATTACTCTTCAGTTTGGGGGAAGGTGGAGGCCACATCTTTGGAAAGGATAGAGACGAGTGATCTGGAAAACAAATTGAGGCGTTGCTCTTTGGTGGTTTCTGCTTTGCATAAACTACATCGTTGATGCCATTCGTGAATGTGGTCGACGATATGCATGGCTTATGATTGTTTACACTCAGAGAGAAGTTCTAGACCATTGTCATGATGAACTGGTAGTTGAAAGAAGGTTAAAAATGTTTTGGCCAAGGATTCAAAAGTCATATGAGACCCTAACTTTTTGTTCACATACCATTTGGATGATGGACCAGTGAGTGTATGTTGAAATAAACTTAAGCGGACAGAGTCGTCCATGATGTTGTTTGAGGAGTACCATAAGTGGAAGGTCATGACATGGTTGATGGGATCTTCTCCCGACTTTCCTTCAAACTTGGGAATGTCTGAAGGTAGTTTGGTAGGCAATTGGGCCATGTGGGGTCATGCAATATATGGTCATTTGTGAGTTTACTCAAATCATGGATATTGAGGGACACCAAATATGGCATGGGGGGTGGCAGTGGAGGATTAATTCCAGCCATGGTGTGAGCAGGTTGTGTACCCGACCCTTCAGGGGGGTTTGGTGGGGCTGTATCTCTCCCTTGAGAAGAAGTTTATCCCCCGCCTCCTTGTGAAGGAGAGCTAGTGGATGGTTGTCTTTGGGAATTGGACCCAAGTAAAGTGGAACCAAGTAAAGCTGATCCCAAAATAGTAGCACTCATAGGGGTGTGAGAGGGTTGAGCCGGTGAGTTGGCACGACTTGGAACTCCTCCTAGGATAGGAGGGATATTTTGAAAGCGTCTGGAACGATGGGGATTCTGTGGGTCCCATATGATGTCTGACTAGCAAAGTGAATGTGTGAAAATGGTGATGAGAGCAATAAATGAACAAGAGACTTGTATAATTTGTACCTTCAAAATATATCTCGCAATCGTATGTAATCAAATGAGCATCATACATAAATCAATTGAAAATAAGCATACATGTGGGTAGGTGGATTTTGTCCGTGTGGGAGAATAAAGAAAACAATTGCTCGTGTCCTAAAAAGATGTAATGTCCTTCTTCTCAAAATAGCACTGGACCTTCCAACAACACTCAACAGTGGGGTCTGAAGGCACCAGAAGAGGAATTAGTGAAGGATGAAACAATCAATTATAATGAGGGGTAGAGGGTGCATATCCCGAAAGAGCTGGTGATATTTCCCAATAGACACACAAAATCCGATCAAGGTGCAATTGCAACCCACAATTTCCACCTGAGTAGATGTCCTAAATTTGGTCACTAGGTACCTCGGTCAAAGTGCGACATTTAGATTTTCGGCCTCAGAAATGGGTCATGGGTTGGATCCCTTCCAAGAGTTGGGTGACTTAAGGGGGGACGCATAGAACAACCAAACCTCGGCCTTCAACAATTCACGGGTATCTCCTTGCCTTATGGTGTTAGGAACACTTGACTTGGAGGATTTTAAAGTTCCCTATTTGTCAACTTCTAATGTTTGAAGATGTGAGAACTAGATAATGGGGTCTTATTTGGATGCCTACCCTCGAGATCCTACCTAGACTAAAAAATTTCTTTTGGCACCACCTGTGGAGGAAAACTTAGTGAGTTTTTACAAATTTTTTTAGATGTGGTTGTTTGAGAGATTGGGGGTGTGAACCAATCTCGTTTGAGTTAAGTGGGTGTGGATAATTTATTTAAGAAATAGTGGGATGTTTCAAAATCCCTTTGGAGGAAACTTACTTCAACCTCCACAGTTCGAGTTGAAATTATGTGAGTGAGGAGTGACTTTGTGTGTGAGGAAGTGATAAAATGTGCCAAATTTTTAATAAGTTAGATGTCAATTTGCAACATGTGGACTTCTTGTGGTCCCCTTACAAATCTTGATTACCTATCTTACTAGATGCCATTGGTATAACCTTGCGGAATTTTAAAGTCCCTAAAGAAATATCATGTGGACATATGGGTCCTTACCAATCCTTTAAACTCCCCAATGTGATTTAATCTAAGAAAGCTTTTGAGACACTATCCTAGATTGCAAGCATGTGGGCATGTATGGGCCTGTTACTTTGATCTTTAAACTCTCCTAGTGATGTAAACTAAGAAAGTAGTTTCAAAAACTATCCTAACTTTGCAATATGTGGGCATGTATGGGCCCTTACAAATTTAAGATGTTTTGAAAAGAAACTAAGAGGAGCCCTAGGGGGTATTTTCCCTCTCCTAAAGATTTTGTTAAGGGAGGTGAAATGTCCCCTTAATCACTTTTCTGATTCTCAAGATCGCTCTATGGTGCGATAGAAGAGCATACTCAATGATTAAAGTTTGATTTCTATTCCCAATGCAAGTGTTTTTATATGTGATATTAAAGAACCTCAACTTTAACTTCTATAATCAAAACAATCCATCCATGTGGAAACTCAAAGAAAAAGAGGTGAAGCATGGTTCCTTTTAACCCCCTAAGTGCTTATGTTTTGACCAACCCTTCATGTGGGAAGGGAATCTAAGTGTGGTGCATTTACAAATTGCATAAAAACAAGATTTTGAAGGCTAGGGGCCTTCAAAACATCACAAAAGCTCTTACAATGTTGGAATTCTGGACAAATACGTGGGTTACTGTTCAGACAGAGGGGCGATGGGCGCACAATGCGTAGAGAACCGAAGACCTTTTGGCGCACTGTGCGCAGAATGCGTAGAGAAATGAAGTGTTGTTGGCACACAATGCTCAGAATGCACGTCTTTGGGCTGGAACACCCGCGCACGTTCTAATACGTGTCGGGGGGAGGGAATTTTATGTGAAATTATCCTCTTCCAGCTCCAGACTTAGCTCTTAATAGGTAAGGCTAGGCCGATTATGATCCCTACAAGGCAAATGGGTCAAAAATAAGTGCTCAAACAACCCAAATAGGGAGGAAATTGATACATTATTCCCAATATGGTCGCCAATTTGTTGTGTCCTTTTCGTCACTTGAATGAGAAAAAGAAGGGCACTTGCAACTCTAGTTGGGCCTGCTAGACAAGACATAGGTTAGTGTATGAATTAAACAATCCAAGCACATGAAATAAACAAACAACTAAGCTAGAAACAACGAAAGAAATAAAACTAAAATGCATAAGAAACTTTGAACCAAAATCAATCAACCAAATGACCAATGATTATGCCACCAATGGATAACTATATTAGTTGGCAAACATCGTAGAGAAAGGAGGACTTGTGGATCCCCTCTTCCTCCTTGGGAGGGCTCTTGAGTCCCCTATATGAGATCTCTTCTGACAATGATAAACTAGAAAGCAAATGGTGAAGAAATCCAAGCCTATTTGCTCATGGGTGAGTGGAATAGCTTATTGAGATGTTGCTAAAATGATCCAAGAAGAAAAGAGGTTTCTTGAGGGAGGATAGAGGCAGCATAATAATACTACGAGATTCTTAAATTCTTAGTGCATCCATGGCCTCCTTTTATAGCATGTCTTTGAGGAAATATCCAACTGGTCTTTAGTGTGAACAAGGGGCCCTTTAGGGCACCCTTAGGTCTTTGACCAGCCCCCCATTCGGATTTAGCTCGGATTTGAGGGTCAAATCAAGTTGGGAGCTAGTCTAGAAGTGGGCGAGGGGCCAACAAGAACCATAAATGCACCATTCACATGAGTGCACGACTTTTCTCATATACAGTCGTGCATATGGCACATGTGCGCTCTACGAGTTTTTTTGGCCCATGCACTGTGCATGTGCTTCCTTTAGTGTTTCGACGCATGTCAATTTTTTGACCAACTGTATAGTTTTTTCCCTTTGGAAATGTATTTTTGGTGCTACATGTGAACTAATAGGTGTTTGGAGATGCTGTATTCCTGTAACCATTTGCATGCGATGTTGCAGATGAAATTTCAGTGATAACAGGTAGGAAAATGATCATGTAAGCAAGCATCATTAAGTTTTCTCAAATCTACAAAAATCCTTATCCCCCCTTATTTCTTTTCTTGGACTACCATAGGACCTATCCATTCAAATTCCTCTACTGGTTCTATGATACCAGCTTCCAACATTCTGTCAATTTCTGCTTTCACTTTCTGCTTATATACTAGGTTCAGTTAGTAATGTCTCTGTTTGACAGGTCTTGCCTCAAGTTTGAGAGGTATATTCATCTCTCCTAGCTCTCCTTCTATACCTTTCATCTCTTTAAAGGTCGTTGGAAACAAGTCACTGTATTCACACAGTTACTTTGTTATTCTTTCTACTTTTTGTTCATCCCAATAATGTCCAATACTTGCCATTTTAGGCTTATCAGTTGTCCCAATGTTGAACTACTTCACCTTGATCGGTGAAACAAATACTTTTGACTCCAGAGATGGACCTTCCACGTCTCTTTCTCTTTCAATTTTTGTAATTTGAATGTTGCATGGATCACATTCGTCTGGTGCTTCTTCTTCAAATTGCATGACAATAGTTCTTTGACTGTCTGTCTATTCTGTTGTTGATAATATGTCGTAAGTTCAACCTCTAATTGATCAATAAATATTACACCTCTTATCTTTTTAAGTGTTGAATCAATGTTGGGGTTCTCATGTTCAAATGAGAAAGCTATTACAAAGTTATGTTGTAAGGTTGTCCATTCTGGAGTGCCTCTGTGCATTTACTGGTCTACATACTGTTAGGACCCAAAAATGTCCATTTTTCACTATATCTTTTACCCTTTCAAACTTATCATTCCTATGCTAAATGCCTATTTTAATACTGCCAAGAGCCTTTTTCTTAAGGTATGAGTCATTAATCTTGCTTTGATATTCTTATTTATTTAACACGTTTGATTGGTAGTATTTCTCATATTTTACCCATAAATGCGCAACTAATGATCAAAATGTGTAGAACAACCAAGACTTAAATAAAGATCATTGCTGTTACACCAATTGTTACAACTATTTTCTAGTCTTGCATGTTGTTACACGACTATAACAACCGTGCACCTTTCTTGGAAGCTATCACAGTTGCTGCAACAGACACCCACTTATCTTGGAAGTTGTTACATCGACTGCAACACATGCACACCAATTCTAAAAGCTGTCACACTCATTGAAACAGATGGGCAACGCTCCTGAAAGACGAATCTTGAAGAATGATCCTCTGTTGTTACACATTTTGGTTCATGCTGATGCTTTGTCCAGATTTGATGAATATGACAGATCTCTTGTATCTTATGAATAACTTGAGAATCTGGGATTCTCAAGGATGTTTTGAGTCCATTTTGAACTAAATGACTCTGTCTTTAAATAACAAAGCTTTTGTAATCATTAACAACAAAGATTAGCTATGGAATTGTGAAGTAAAGTGAAGCAACTTGTAATTGAACAATTTTGGCGATTTTAATAATGAAGGCGACTTGAGTTTCTCCAACCTACTGTGATCTCTTTGAGTGGATTCAGTGAGAAGGAAAGGGCCCACCTTCCTCACAGACTCCCCTCTATTTTTCTATTTTAGATTAGCTACTTTGATTTATGTGAATAACCTGTTAGCATTCTTAGATCATAATTGTTGTTACAGTTCAGTTCCTTTCTGTCAAATGCGCATTAGTGTGTCTCATGAGAATCATAAGTCAAGTGTTGTATACTGCTGGAGAATTGTCTTTCTGTACCAGATACAAATTTGCTTTCAACAATAAGTAATTAGAAGTGTGAATTTACTCCCTGCAACTAAAGTAGATTTCCTTTCCGCAATTAGCATAGAATTCCTTTCTGCAAGGATAAAATAGAAAATCAGAATAAGATAGATAATATAGGATTCTTATACACTCATTAATCTAGATTTCAATTAAGCAAGTGTGATTTCAAGTATGCAACAGTAGATTAGAACTCCAGCTGTGTCAACAACTTGTGCTGGTGTTTAGTTTTCCAAAACTCTGTTTTCTTTCTATACTGCAACTTGATTAATGTTTTCTTTCATCAATCTAGCATAGACTGTGCGCAATTATCTTGCAATAAAAAAACTTCCCTGTGTTTGACAATTTATATTGAACACCTTAATTATCTATTTATTTAGACAATTAAAGTGCCCAACATTTTGGCGCCATTGCCGGGGAAGATAATTATAGATTTTTGTAAGCACATTAGTTTTATTTTCTTAGGAATGAATAAGTCTGCATGAATAAAGGAACAAGATGACGTATTCCCAAAAATACTAACCCTACAGGTACCGGAGGACGTGGAGGTAGGAACCCTGCACTGGGAAGACCAACCTTTGTTGATGAGATTATAGCCAGAGCAGATTCTTCTTCAGGATCTATCTTCCACCCTTCAAATCCTCCAAGGAGACAAATTCCTCAGTCATCAAAACTGCCCCAGCTCGAAACATTACTTTCATCAAGGGTTGAAGCTGAAAGTTTGTCACCAACAAATAAACAAGCAACGCTGGAGAATATTGAAGATCGAGGAAGTATATCTCAGCCAAGAGAAAGACCAGAAGAAGCTATTTATCAGATTAATGGACATATAGTCACTAAGGAGGAGTGGGACGCTTACCGTATTGAGTGGAACAAGAGAGAAACCATGGAAAATCAAGGAGATAATGAAGAGGAGTTCAACCGAGAGGAGCCACAGAACAATGAATATTAGGTAAATGATGAAAATACTATCTCTACCCTGGTTTTTCCTATTACTAATATTCCTACAAGGGAGATAACTACTATGAAGAACATACCTCTTTCAGCCCTACCAAATTTCCATGGATTGTCTACGGAGGATCCAGATAATTTTCTATTTGAATTTGATATTCTGTGTAGAAGCTATGACTACACTACTATTGCGCAGAAACTTAAACTATTTCCAACCACATTGAACGGAAATGCGTTAAGATGGTTCATGAGCCTTGGAGGAGAGAATATCTCAACATGGGTACAAATGAGGTAGCTTTTCCTGAACAAGTACCAAGACTACTGTCGAACAAGGGAACAAAGGGAGGAACTGTTCAAGATGTCTCAGAAAGAGGATGAGACCCTTGAAGATTTTGTAGAGCGACTCCAGTACAATCTACAAAGGTCTGGACATCCGGATGTGAGTAAGGACATTCTGAAAAATATTTTGCTAAAAGGGGTTAGAGATGATTGTTTAGACATGCTGAATATGCTTGTCAAGGGAGATATATCTAAGGAATCCTATGAAGACATTGTAAATATTTGCAATAGATGTTCTCGAGGAACTACAAGGAATAAGTCAGTTACCAAGGATACCACTTTTTCAAGGGCACAAAAATCAGCCAATGGAGGGGCAACAAGAGAAGAAATAGGTAATCTATTAGAAGATTTCAAAACATAAATGATTAACTCTTTTTCTTCACAAATTGATACTCTGTAGATTAAACAAAAACAAGCAGAAGCAGAAAGGGCATTGTCCATTTTCTGTCCAAAGTGCAGAGACAAACATCCGAAAAGGGATTTCCCACTGAACAATGTTCAGGTATGTCTTATTTGTGAATTGGATCATCCTACTGACAAATGTACCTCTTTACCAAGTGCAAAAGCATCAATGAAGGCGACTAATGAAGAAGCGGAGGATGCCTATCTAATTACACAAATAAGACAATGGAAACCAAGAGGCCAAGGTATGAACTCTCAATTCTCTCATACAACACTTAATTATTGGAACAATCAACTACCTTATGGCCAGATGAATGTTCCCCTCCAAATCCAATTCTCCCTCCTTATCAAGATTCCAATGCATGGCTACCTATGCCCCAACAACAGAGTCACCATGGGCAATGGAACCCATATTGGAGAGGCCCTCAACAACAACTTAGCTATCAAAACCATAAACCGAACCTCTATCAACAACAGTTCCAACCCCAGTGCCAGCAACAACAACTACAGTTACCTCCTAATGCCCCACAGAACAATCCTCCCTTACGACCTCAAATGCCTGTGCAACCTAACCCAAACCCAAATAATAAGGCCGTTCAGAATATTGATATATATAATGTGCCAGCTCTATCTATTACTCCTATACCTTGTGATGAGATAAAATTAAGATCAGGGAGAATAGTCGAACCTATAATTGAAGATGCTCTATATTCAGAATTAGACAAGGAATCAAGAGAAAAG
The DNA here is from genome assembly GCA_009831015.1 of Picea engelmannii. Lineage (NCBI taxonomy): Eukaryota > Viridiplantae > Streptophyta > Pinopsida > Pinales > Pinaceae > Picea > Picea engelmannii. The sequence continues at coordinate 256,568 of ML777963.1, forward strand.
CCATCTGCCGATACAAAAGAAATTGACCAACCTATTAAAGAATCAACAGACCTCCCATTCCCTGAAAGATTGGAAATTACCAAAACTGTGGAATTACCATCCTTCAATCTCTTAGGAGAATTGCAAAACCTGCATGTTAACATTCCACTATTGCAAGCGATTAGAGATGTCCCTATTTATGCCAAGACTGTGAGAGATCTCTGTACCAGAAGACCTAGAAGGAAACCTAGGGACCCCCTCACAGTGCATGTAGTGGGGGACTTGTCTAAACTGATGTTAGGAAAAACCCCATCCATTAAATATGGTGACCCAGGAAACCCTACAGTCACTGTCAAAATTGGCCAAACACCTATTCCCCATGTGTTAGTTGACTTAGGGGAAGCAATTAATATTATGCCAATAGAAACTACACAATTGCTGCAACTCAGAACGCAAGTCCGACCTACTCCTACCGTTTTATAATTAGCTGATCGTTCCACCATCAGACCAGAAGGAGTAATCGATGATTTAGTCATTTTAGTTGATTCAAGTGAATATCCTGCTGGTTTTGTCGTTTTGAATCCCAAAACCCATCTAGGGGGCTACCCTCTAATCCTAGGACGACCATGGTTATCTACAACTGATGCCTTCATTAGTTATAGATCTGGTTCCATAACCATCTCTGATGGTTATGAAACAAAAAAACTTACTCTGTATCCTCATGCTACACCCAATATGGAACCTGAAAATTCTTTATGGATGGACATTGAGGATGAAAGTGATCTGCCTATGTTAACCATAGGAAAAGTCTTGAGTTTCAAAGATGAGACAGAGGATGAGTTAATCAACTGTTTTATCTGTGACCCCTCTACTGTTACACAGAACACACAACACCGATTGATTAGAATCTTTGACCCTATTGCCCAAGAAGAGATGAGCCCAGAAATGTTCTATGAAACCGTTGTAAATCAAATTGATTCAGCTGTAACAACAAACACTGTAATAGAAAATGATAAAACAACAACAGCCGAATTATTTCCCAAAGTCAGTTCTAAGAGCATCACTGTAGAAATCGAACCTGGAAAAACCCTGAACATCAATTCCGATTTATCTATTGCTGAAACTCGCCGATTGATGAAATTACTAATTGAACATAAGGAGGCATTTGCTTTGGATTACATGGACATGAAAGTAATTTCTTCTGAATTATGCACCCACCATATATACATCAAGGAATAATGCCGACCCATTTTCCAACCCCAAAGGAGGATGAACCCTAATCTTAAAGGAATAGTTAAAGAGGAACTCCAGAAACTTCTCAATGCTGGATTCATCTATCCTATATCAGACAACGAGTGGGTTTCACCATTGGTTATTGTACCTAAAAAGAATGGTAAGTGGAGAGTGTGTATGGACTATAGATCCCTGAATAAGGCCACACAGAAGGATCATTTCCCTCTGTCATTTATTCATCAGGTTCTAGACAACCTAGTTGGGAAAAAGTTTTTCTCTTTCCTAGATGGATTCAGTGGCTATAACCAGATAAAAATTACTCCACATGACCAAGATAAGACCATCTTTACCAGCTCTTCGGGTACATTTGCCTACAAGGTTCTCCCATTTGGCTTGTGCAATGCGCCAACCCCTTTCCAGAGAGCTGTAATTGGTATTTTTTCAGATATGGTGAATGACTGTATGGAGATATTCATGGACGATTTTACACCTTATGGTATTGATTTTGATCAAGCCTTGACTAATCTGGAAAAAGTGCTCAAAAGATGTATACAATCTCATCTTTCTTTAAGCACAGAAAAATGCCATATGATGATGAGCGAAGGTGTGGTGCTGAGACACTTCATTTCTTTTGGAGGAATTCAGGTAGACCTAGCCAAAATCCAGGTAATTTTGGACATTCCAACTCCAACAACTCAGAAAGAGGTAAGAAGTTTTTTAGGGCATGCTGGATATTACAGGAGATTCATTAAAAAAAATTCCAAACTTGCCTCTCCCTTGTTTTTCCTATTAACAAAAGATGTTGACTTTCATTGGATTGACAATTGTGAATTGTCTTTTACAAATCTGAAATAGAAATTATCCACATCTCCCATTTTGAGAGGGCCCAATTGGGATTTGCCTTTTCACATTTCTTCAGATGCCTCAGACACTGCAATTGGTGCAATACTAGGGAAACAGGAGGACAAAGAACCCTATGCTATCTACTATATCAACAAGAACATGGATCCTGCTGAGTTAAATTATACAGTTACTGAAAGAGAATTCTTGGCAGTAGTTTATGCAATCAATAAATTCAGGCATTATGTCATTGGTTATCCTACCTTTATTCATACTGATCATACAACAATTAAATATATGATGAATAAACCTATTACTAATGCCATAGTAACAAGATGGTTGTTATTACTTCAATAATTTGACATCACTATACTAGATAGACCAGGGAAAGAAAATGTGGTTGCTGATTTTCTCTCAAGACTGCATATAAATGATGATAATTCACCATTAGAGGATTCCTTTCCAGATGAACATTTGTTTTCCGTATTTTCTCACTCACCTTAGTATGCTGACATTGCTAATTACTTGGTTGCAGGGAAGGTACCTCCACATCTATCCCCAAGAGAAAGAAGGAAAATCATTCAGAAGAGTGCTCGGTATAGTTGGATAGAGAGATACCTTTTCTACATAGGACTGGATCAAGAAATCAGGCGATGTGTGAGGGATGATGAAGTTTATGAGCTGCTCAAAGATTTCCACGATGGCCCTTGTGGGGGTCATTTTGCTGATAAAAGGTCTGGACATAAAATTTTAAGGATGGGCTATTTTTGGCCCACCATATTTCAAGATGCTAAGAAGTATGTCTAGGCCTGTGATAGTTTCCAATGAATGCATCAGCCAAATCATAGGGATGAGATGCCTCTCCAGCCTCAAGTATTGTTAGAGCCTTTGGAGAGATGGGCCATGGACTTTGTGGGGCACATTAACCCACCTTATAATAACAAATTTTATATATTGGTATGTACAAATTACATGACCAAGTGGGTGGAGGCAAAAGCACTCATCAGGGCCTCAGAAGAACCTGTCTTAGCATTCTTGTTTGAAGATATATTTGTTAGGTTTGGAATTCCTAGAGAATTAATAACTGATGGAGGACCCCCTTTCACATCACATAAGTTTGAAGCCCTACTTAGTCAATATCATGTTTTACATAGAACAACTTCTCCATACAATCCACAAGGTAATGGCCAAGTAGAAAGTACCAACAAAGTCAAAGAAGCTATTCTTACTAGGATAGTGAGAGAACATCGTAGAGATTGGTTCAACAAATTGCATGAATCTCTATGGGCTTATCGAACTACTTGGAGGAATACAACTGGGTTTTCTCCTTATGAGCTTGTATATGGAAAAAGCCTTGTTTTTCCTATTGAATTCGAAATCAAAACCTTAAGAACTGCATCAACAATCAACCTCGACTTGACTATGCCATAGAAGGCTAGACTACAACAACTTAGTGAGCTTGATGAAAAGCGTTTGGACGCTATTCATCAAACCACAATGATTCAACAACAGAGAACAAAATGTCATGACTGAGTCATGAAGAAGAAATTATTCCAAAAAGGGCATTGGGCTCTGTTGTATGATTTGCACTTTAACTAATTTTAGGGTAAGTTGCATACACGATGGCTTGGACCTTACGAGGTAGACATTGTTTTTCCCAATGGGACAGTCAGGTTTATTACTATTGACAGATCCAATACACATTTATATGCAAATGGTCATCGCTTACGCCTGTATCAACGTCCACTTTCCAAGGAAGAATTTAAATCGAGATGTACCGCTGATATAGATTACCAATTTTTAAAGGGAACAGAGCCTGCTCCTTCCCCTTCTGAACTTTAGGACATTTTGTTTTCAAATAAAATTTTGTATATAAATAAGTTGTGCAAATTTGAAATTTTCTGATTTTGCTTCATGCATTTTCATTTCTCTCTCTCTCTCTCTCTCTCTCTCTTTTTCTAATAAATTTAGCCTAGAAAGGTATCAGACAGTTGCTTGTCTGCAGATAAACTGAAGAACAACAAGATAGATTACAATGGAAGACGCCAAAGGATTAGTTTTTGGAAGTTGAAAAACTTCCTAAAAACTAAGTATTTCTGTGTTCGGGCCGATTTACATGCCGTTATACCCTTTTGGCCGATTTACATGCTGTTACACCCTTTGGTCGATTTACATACTGTTACACCCTTTTGGCCGATTTCGTTACTGTTACACCCTTTGGCCAATTTACATGCTGTTACACCCTTTGGCCGATGTACATGCTATTACACCCTTTTGGCCGATTTACATGATTTTACACCCTTTTAGCCGATTTGCATGCTTTCAGCTGTTCCTGACTCTTTTGCCCTACATGATGTTACACCCTTTACGACAAATTGGCCAATTTACATACTGCTACACCTAGTGCCACAATTCGGCCAAAATATCTACTGATACACCTATTTCTATTTTCCCTTTTGTCTAGTTTCTACACTGCTTCACCACCTTCTTAGCATTTCTGCCATTTCTACATACAACAACATTGCTGTTTTGTCAAGATTTCAACTATTTTCGAAAAATTACTTTATGATTTCTCTGTCCCACAAGATCCGCTTCATCATTACTTAAACTCCACATCTGCAGATTTTCAACGGTTCAACCATAGAAAGGACTCCACTTATGCTACACTTGTCATATCATCATTTCTCACGTTCGGGAGTCATCTCTCATTATTACAACCACTTTGCGTGGATCAAATGGCGGTTGGATAGTGCAGTTACTCCGATAGCTAAGTTTGGGTGGTAAGTTATGAGGTACACTACTAATCTTACGTGTCTAATTGATATGGATATGAAAACACACTTTCATGACTACCTGACTGATTGTCCTAATCCATTAAACCACAAGCCAATAAGATTAGTTGGGGGGGGAACGAAAATCCACGTCGACCCTAACCAAAAAATTCCTTTTTATATTTCACCTCCGCCACCTTCTAACCCTGCTTATTTTTTTTTGCTGCGACACTGTGTTCTTCATGCAAATCCACGATCGACTCGCTCTGTCTCTAGTTTAGGTGTTTATTTCTCCTCCTAATTTACTGTCTAATACAAACACAACGTCATGAGAGGAACGCCCGTAAGATATGAGCCAGAAAAACACAATACATTGCTGCTGCACTCGGATGTTTATCAAATATTTCTACAGGCTAGCTGGATTCCCTATTTTAAGAAGCTGTAGGGGTTTAATGAAGCATAAGTCTTACAGTTTAGTCAGAATCTCACAGATGACTATTCAATGGTGCACATAGTGCGAATTCCAGTGACATAAGAGAGCATAGTGACCGTGACAGGATTGCCGGCCATAGGAGTCAAATGGTTTAACAGGAAAGCGCATCTTCCCGATGCACATAAGGGTTTTCTCATGGGAAATGAGCGAGTACAGACCAAAGGTCGTGGTGTAGATGTCAGTTCCTTACCAGAGCCATGGGGGAAGGTATCATAATTCGTAAAAAGGTACATTACATGTGAAGGGAGATATCAAGTGGTTTATTTTTCTGATTTTGTTCTACTGTCACATTTGCGACATCTGAAGCTAATCAACATCCCTTACTACTTACTTCAATCCCTGCATAATATGGCTCAATTTGTTAAGAAATCCAAGCACCCCATGAATTGTCTTTCATATCATAGACTAATAGGATTGTTGATTCATAACGGAATGAGAATTCCTAATGACCCATTACCTGAGCCAATTCTTGTGCCTGCTGTTACAACTGACCCAGAACAGTCAAATCCTATACCCTTGATTGCACCAGCAGTTAACACCCAGACTGTAACTGCCCGCAAGTCAACTCCGAACACCAAACGCAAAATCTGAAGCACCTCTCACACTGCTCAAAAACACCTTGATATTCTTGAACCAGAACAGTTAAACCCTCTGCCCTCAGTGGTGGTTGAGCCAGCAGTCAACAACAAAATCCTTGGACCAAATCATGAGACTCAGCCCTCTGCTGCAATAGCCGTGGTTCAAGAAATCCCTTGGACCCTTAAAGCTAAGAAAAGGAAATTCCTTCCTTCTGTCTCTACACTACCCAGGACAAAAAATAGGTCAAAGAGATCCACTGTAACAATAGCTCCAACATCCACTGCAACTGCAAGTACCATGATTCCTTCTCCTGTGGCACCAACAATAACTCAAAATCCACATGTTGCTATAACAATAGTTTAAGTATCTACTGTATCTACCAAGGAATCAATTCAACCAACCGAATGTTAATCTAGATGAGAATATTAGAAGAGAATCGACATAAGCAACTCTCCTAGTGTTGCAATAGCAGTTCAGACCCCTATTATCACTGCTACTGAATCACCTCAGAAAAGCAAAGCTAGTCCTACAAGAAGATCTAAGAGAGGCATCAACAGGGTTGTACCAGATGCTGCCACAGAGTGTCCTAAGTCTACTCATACTCAGACCCTACCAGAATTTATGGAGGTACGTATTCCAGGTTTCACCTTGTGCAAAGAATTTCAGGCTACCATTTTATCATTACAGGAGGAATGTACACGAGTTACAACAGAATCATCGACTCTGCTTGATGATTCTGCGCATCCCTTGATGACTGATGAAGTACAGATTCTACCAGACCCTAGCATTCTAGAATTTCCTCCCCGTGTAGTTGTTGAAGAATGCCCTCCTTCTTCTTTTCAGATTATTGAAGAACACCCTTCCTCTCCGAAGCCCACGAAAAAGAAAGACAATGTTTTTGTCTCTACTTTACCTAGGAGGAGAACTCGCTCAACAAGGTCTACTGCAACAGCAGTGGGATGGACGGATATGGAACATGCAATACCTATTCTTCGTCCATTACCCTCCATTACTATGGAGACTGCTACACAAGAACCAACCCCCTTAGATGACATGGCTGTTACGCAAGAACCAAATGCCCACAAAGAGACTGTTTAGCAAGATACCACCATCCCTAACTTAGCTGTTACACAAGAACCAACTATCTAGGAAAAGACTATTCCACAAGAATTAGTCAGGCCAGAATCAACTGTTGCACCGGAACAAGTCTTGGGTGTATCTGCCACACAAGAACCAGTTACACAAACTTGCGAGGATGTGCCACTTGCTCAACTTTTTGCTCAAATTGAGAAGAATATCCAGGACACAACAAATTCTAGGATTACTGAACTATTAAAATAAAATGACAGCCTTAAAGTAGAGTTGGCTTCCCTAAGGTATGAATTATAGGTGGCTAGTCAGAACAATCTAGAGGGGATAGCCTTAGACATACTATCACTTAGAAAAGTTGTTATGGACCAACATAGAGAGATCATGTGCTTTGAATGTGGTAATATCTATTTTGAGGCAGGCTATAAAATAGTAAAAGTACCAGTCACTGGCCAGCCTGAAGAACCTGTCAAACTCTCAGTTAAAACAAAATTTGACCTTACTGCTCCACAAGAAATAGTAAGAAAGAGGAGATCCCTATGTAATAGAGTAGCTGCTAGTTCACCAGTAGCTCAAACACAAGAACCTCTGTTGTACTCTGTTCTTAAAGACAAGGCAAGCAAGACAAATTTTTGAGCTAACAAATATTGGGGGTACACACAGTTTTGCATACATGTACTTAATGAATTGTCTTAGTAGTTTACATGGGAGGAGTCATCTCCCTACTTTAGATTCAGTGACAAGTTTGAAAGTGTTTTTTCATGAGGACATGCAATGTCTTCAGTTGGGGGGCATGTTAGGACCCAAAAATGTCCCTTTTTCACTATATCTTTTACCCTTTCAAACTTATCATTCCTATGCTAAATGCCTATTTTAATACTGCCAAGACCCTTTTTCCTAAGGTATGAGTCATTAATCTTGCTTTGATATTCTTATTTATTTAACACGTTTGATTGGTATTATTTCTCATATTTTACCCATAAATGCACAACTAATGATCAAAATGTGTAGAACATCCAAGACTTAAAGAAAGATCATTGCTGTTACACCAATTGTTACAACTGTGTGCTAGTCTTGCATGTTGTTACGCGACTACAACAACCACACACCTTTCCTGGAAGCTGTCACACTTGCTGCAACAGACACCCACTTATCCTGGAAGCTGTTACACTGGCTGCAACATATGCGCACCAATTCTAAAAGCTGTTACAGTCGTTGCAACAGATGGCCATCGATCCTGAAAGCCGAATCCTGAAGAATGATCCTCTGCTGATACACATTTTGGCTCATGCTGATGCTTTGTCTAGATTTGATGAACATGACAGATCTCTTGTATCTTATGAACAGCTTGAGAATCTGGGATTCTCAAGGCTCTTCTGAGTCCATTTTGAACTAAATGACTCTGTCTTTAAATAACATAGTTTTTGTAATCATTAACAACGAAGATTAGATGTGGAATTGTGAAGTAAAGTGAAGAACATTGTAATTGAACAATTTTGACGATTTTAATAAAGAAGGCGACTTGAGTTTCTCCAACCTACTGTGATCTCTTTGAGTGGATTCAATGAGAAGGAAAGGGCCCACCTTCCTCACAGACTCCCCTATGTTTTGCTGTTTTAGATTAGCTACTTTGATTTATGTGAATAACCTGTTAGTATTCTTAGATCATAATTGTTGTTACAGTTCAGTTCCTTTCTGTCAAATGCGCATCAGTGTGTCTCATGAGAATCAAAAGTCAAGTGTTGTATACTGCTGGAGAATTGTCTTTCTGTACTAGATAAAACTTTTCTTTCAACAATAAGTAATTATAAGTGTGAATTTACTCCCTGCAACTAAAGTAGATTTCCTTTCTGCAATTAGCATAGAATTCCTTTCTGCAAGGATAAAATAGAAAATCAGAATAAGATTGATAATCCAGGATTCTTATACACTCATCAATATAGATTTCAATTAAGCAAGTGTGATTTCAATCCTGCAATAGTAGATTAGAACTCCAGCTGTGTCGACAACTTGTGCTAGTGTTTAGTTTTCCAAAACTCTATTTTCTTTCAATATTGCAACTCGATTAATGTTTGCTTTCATCAATCTATCATAGACTGTGCACAATTATCTTGCAATAACAAAACTTCCCCGGGTTTGACAATTTATATTGAACACCTTAATTATGTATTTATTTCGACAATTAAAGTGCCCAACACATACCAGTTCTCTGGGATTCCTTACAGTGTGTGGATGAAGTGATGAGGCCATTATTTTGGTGGTCTCATCCTCCATTATGCTATGCACTTCTCCAAGTGTCCTGCTGGTGTTCCTTTCCCATCATACCTCTACATTTTATTGCGCCCCTGTTCCATGCCAAATCTAGTGCACAATAATCATTTACATTGGTACCAGTCCTAAATTGTTTCTTTGTGTGCACCCCACCATCTTGTAGGTATATCCTTGAGTGCAATATCTAGGGCTAAGAGCCTCTAATTTGCTGAAACTTCTTCTTCATATTTTTCCAGAAATTACTCTAAGTCCTTGACCCCATGAAAACTAGGTGGTTCTCTTATCTCTGTACCAACCCATCTTACTGTGCGATCGATTCTTGCGCACCTTCTTGTGGAAAATTCATGTAATTGTTGTTACCAATTCTCCAAACCTGTATCTGTGTCAGAAGCACATGATGTGATGCTTCTCCAACTAAGCACCCCATCTGCAGTTGGGTTAACATAATCTTCTTCACGTGCGGTGGTTCTATACGATTGATTTATTTCCTCAAGATCTTAATAGGTGGGTTCTACAAACGTTTCTCCCTCTGAAGGGTCTAATGGTGCAATGACTCTATATTCACCCGATTCAAATGTCATTTTCCTTGTCTTCAAGTTGATTATGTCCTGGTTATCAAATTCCCAATACACTACAATTAATTTTGGATGAGGTGTTGGGCCATATACTATCTCTATTACTTCAAAGTCTACCTTAGTGCACACTCCATATAAATCTACTATCACACCATTAAGCCTTCCAATTCGTATAACTTTATGTTGATTTGCTAATTTCAACTGGATAGGTGAATAGCCTAGTGTGGTTTCTCCCATACACTACCATGTCTTCTTAGGTAAAACATTTACTTCACATCCTAAGTCCAATATAATATCCGCCATATTTAAGTCTCAAATATTGGCATTCAGTCTGAATTCTCTGCTTGTCCTTTGTCTTGAATGGAGATGATTCACTATATTCTGTTCTAATTTTCCTTTTTCCTCTATGTGACAACTTTCTATCATATTTTACAAGATCCTGACAGATGATGGGTCATTTAGTAACTTAACACAGGATTGTAGAAACATCTTTATGGTACTTACTTGATCTAAAGGTTGTGCTTCACTGGTATGGTCCATTGAGGAAGGAATCTCGTACATAGGAGAGTTATGATTTTGCTGTGCAGTTGATGTAGACACAACATTTTGCTTGAGAAACTTCTGTCTTGCCTCCTTGAACGTTTCCTTTTCTTTCTGTGCATCAAACTGGTTATGTGGTTCAATATTCTTCTTCAGCCATTGGTGTTGCGTTGGATCTTGTCTTACTGTGTCAATTCTTGTCTTAGCTCCTCCTCGTGTGACTATGTTGATGTTTCTTCCATCATCCTTGGCTTCAACAGAGATCCCCTGGACATTCCGGATCTTCTGGTTCCTCTTTTCTTGGATCTTCCTAAATAATGTCAGACAGTGTTTTGTGTCATGGTGTGCTGCGCGACAATATATGCATGTCACTGGTGGAAGTGGACATTCCCTTGCATAATTTCCTGGTTGTTGGGAGTTGTGTCAATTTACTAGACCTATGCCTCTTCCAAATCCTCCTTTGCCTCATCCTCCACCTCTATATCTAGCTTGATCTCCTGGCGATGCATTGTACTAAGGTACCTGGTTATACTGTGCAGGGTTATATTGTGGTTGCGCAGTGTTGTATTGTGGCTGCACAATGTTATACCGCGGTTGTACATTGTTGTTTGAAGGTGGTACCTTGTTGAAATGAGGTGCAGCTTACCATGTCATAATTTCCTCTTGCACCCTATAAGTATATGAAGTTCTTTCTCTCATCAACTCCATCATCCTACAATATTTATCATCATGACCCACTGACTTGCAAAAATTGCAGTATGAGCTTTTGGGTACTGTCTAGTACTTTTGCATCACTGGACAATGATATGGGTCATGCCCATGTGTTTTACAAATCTCACAACATGGTCCTCATATTGGCAAAGGGTTTGGTACTCTTTTTGCCATGTATTGCGTGAAAGTTGGACATTCATTCTTACGGTGTCCTTCTGTCATGCTTGTGGTACACCAAACAACTTTTATTTTCTCTTTTCTCTTATTCTGGTTAAGTTGAAATATGAGGTTATTAAAATCCTCCTTCATCTCCTCTATTGTTGGATCTGTCTTCTGATATTGGTTTTCTTCCAGTTGTAAGGATTCCTGCGGAGCCTCTGCTTGAGTTTGGAACTTATGTTGTCTTAATGGGCATTTCAAATGTGGTAACAATAAGTTCACAAATAAGTGCCTATGTTGCATGTCAGTCATTACATACTTCAACTTACCTTTGAGACGCTTAAACCTATGATCAATATCCCAAATAGACTCACCTATTTTCTTCCGGATTTCGATCATTTCATTCATGTAATGATCTTCTGAGCTAGGCTTCTGAAATTCATTGATCAATAGTTTCTTCACATCTACAATAGTCCTTGTTACTCCTGGTGGACTATTTACAGTTAAGATCATGTACCAATCCAGTGCATGGTCTCTTAGCGTGATAACTAACTGGGCAAGTTTTGTATCCTCATCTATGATCTGCTTTTCTTCCCATATCCTCTCCCTGAAATTATGGTAACCTCATCATGGGATAAGGTCTTGCCATCTTGAATCTTGTTGAACTACTACCTCCACGCAGTGTAGATATTTGACTGGTACTTCCTGAACTGGCTCCTCGAGCTGATGCTCCTTGTTTGGATGTATTTCCTGATGTCTGTCTTCCACTAAATTTTGGTTGTCTAAATGGTGGTGTTCTTTTTGGTGTACTAGTCGCATATGAGGTAATGAGTTCCACATCGATCTTGATTTGGATTGGAGTTTTGCCTTCTGTTTTTACCCTTGTACCTCATTTTTTCCTTTCATATGTTGTGCGCATGATTTCCTCAATATTCTCCACAACCCGAAGATCCTCTACATCTTATTCATTGCTTTCCAAGCCCTCTCTATTAACTATGGCTCTCTTCTTATTATTCATCTTATATTGGTAGGGTACTCCACTGTGCGTCTTTCCAACGGATGCCATTATCTTCTTTATCTGATCTTCCTCCATCATGATTGGATCCATGGCTTCCTTCTGCTTTCCCTTATCCATTTCTTCCTCCATTTCTCCACATCTTGTCATTGCTTCCCCCCTTCCCCCATGCATGTAGGGAAGTTTAGCTGTCTGATTCCATGGTCATCACACTGTTGTTATATAATAAAATCTTGATTGAAGTATACACCAATCTGACATACCTACCTCTGGGTCCTTTTAGAAACTCCTTCTCTGATGCACTGTAATACTTCACGGTATCTATTGAAAATTCGGTGATAAATCCTGTAGCAATATTGTCTAACCATAAATCTACTGCGTGTGTAAATTTGTTATTAACTTGTTTTAACTGCATGATCTCCACATGATTCCACTCCAACTATCTAATTCGATTTGTAGGGTGGTTGTATTTTAACCTGAATAGCCACTCGTGCAACACATGCAGGAAATAATAGAAAAATGCCTCATGCAAGTCGCTAAACACATATTTATCCAAATATTTGTGGGGTGTTATCTTAGGGTTTCTGTTATCCTTCTTTGCAAAATCAATTTCCTTTGTTTTCAACCATCTTTCGATCTCCGCCTTAGTTGGATTCCATGGTATGAACATTCCTTTTTATACCTTCATTCTCCGCATGCTTCTTCTACGGATCCCGTCCACTCTACACCATGTTGTTCCAGTCGGAAACAAAACCATTTGTTAGTGTTATTTCTCTCTTCCACTTCTTGGGCTGACCCATGTTCATATCTGAACAAGTTTCCAACAAAACCCTTTAAAACTATCTGCCCTCTTGGTAAACCAGAAGGTAACACAACACACAGAGTGCACTGGGCAGTCTCACCCGAGATAGTTCTATGGATGATTGTTGGAGTTACTTCACACACACCTAGGATTTATTTTTCCTAAGTTTTTTCCTATGTTTATTAGTCTTTATCTAGTCTCCTAAATTTTAGGGAGAATATTCCTCTAGGAGAATATTCTCTTTAGTTTTCACTTCAGTTTGACTAGTTGAGTGGAGTCTAGATGCTGCATTGGTTTTGTCACCGTGCAACATTGGGATCATCACGAACTAATGCAAATTGTCATTGGGATCATCACAAGACTAGCGCATTACCCATGATTCCCTGATCTCCTTCTCACTTCACTCTATTTCAAGTTAACTAAAAACTGGTAGACTAGTTAACTCAGCTAGGTGGCAGTTCACTCTTGTAACTGCCCAAGAGACTAGAATAGGTGGAAGTTCACTCCCGTAACTGCTGGTGTGTGTCCATATAAATCTATAACACCACTACGACACACTGTCTTCACCTCCAGTTCACATTGGTTGAGTTATACAAAGTATATCATGTGTAAATTATTCGTTTTTCATTACGATTAATGAGAATTCTTTCATTCTTTCTCCCTTGCTTCTTCTTTCTCAATTTCTCTCCGCAAATGTGTGTGGTATTTTATATATAGATCTATTATGTGTAGTTTCAACACATTTACATGGTATCAAATCCGAAGGACTGCTAAGCTAAAGCTACACCAAATAATTTTTGCAGGTACCACATATTGAAGACAACAAAAAAATGGAATTCCCAAAAGAATTCATTCTTACACCTTATAATTACTTTGCATAGAAGGAGAGGATAATCATGCATCTATGAAGAAGAGGATTGTATAGGTTAACCATGAATATAGATACAAAACCCACACTAGCCATAGAAAATTCAAGTATCTAAATCGAATGGATGAAGCATTCGAAACAATTTGCAGTCTCATTTCTCTCGATCTCCTTTCTCATATATCTTCCTGTAAAACCCCCAATGAAGCCTAGACCACCATGGAAGGGATCTTTGGAAAACAATATGAGATGAGGGGACACATTCTCGAGGTTAAATTTCTCACATTAGATCCAAAAATCTTCGACAATCTCCAAAATTTATTTACAAAATACAAGGATTTACTGTCACAACTCAAAGATTGCGGGGTTGATAAATCTAAGGAGGAAAAACAAATGGTTCTCACCATTCTCTCCAAAATTGGTCCTGAATTCTCTGTGTTTGTATCCACATTCCATTCAGTCAAATTCACCTCTGGAGCCACCTGGAAGATGCCTTCTCTTGATGAATTTATCGAATCCCTAACACAAGAGCAAATCAAGCTCATCAACATGGGGAAACTCAAATTCCCAAAGGTGCATGCACTTATTGTGCAATATGGATACCATCAATATCAGAAATCTAAAGATAAATACAAAAGGAAATCTCATGCAAATCTGAAGAAGGAAGGGTACTCAAAACCATTCACTGATGCCTCTGGATCCAAAGGTGGAAAGGGAAGAAAAGGGGAGAAATACACATACTGCATTAAAGGATTCCTTCCATAATCCACATGCATGCAAAAACAAATAGATATAATGACTCAAATACTTCATAAAAATAACCTTGGAGATCGCATCCTTGAGGGTGCAAAGAAGAAGAAGCCAAAAGATCAGAATCCAAAAAAAGGCAATTCTAGCCATGCCTTGATTGCCATCAAATCCTCTCCCGATGCTTGGATAATAGATTTAGGAGAATCACATTACATGGATGCCACAAAATCAGTCTATTCTTAATTAGATGCATGCAAAGGTCCTCCTATTCTTATGGGGGACAACTCTCCAGTCGAGGTCATCGACAAAGGAAGGATTGAACTCAACAACAACAACTTCGAGAATGTGCTGCACGTTTCCAAACTTTCCGTCAATATTCTCTCTGTGTATTAGATGACGAATTCCGACACTGAAAAGAAAGTCATATTCACACCTAATGCAATGGAAATCGATGACATGCAAACCAATTCCAGGGTTTCTACTGGTGAGGTAAATAATCAATCTAGATTGTATACATTTTCTGAATTTATTGAACCAGATTCTGCTTTACTGCTTACCCATCCTGATGAAAGTAGTAGGATATGGAACAAAAGGTTCGGGAATTTGAATTTTATATATATGCAACAACTTATCAAGAAAATATTGGTTGATGGTCTACCAAACATCCATTTCTCCGAAAGAATCTGTGAGGGATGTGTTCTTGGAAGACACCCTCAAGAGAAATTCTACAAAGGAAAGACTCAGAGAGATTCCTCTCCTTTATATCTGATACATAGTGACATCATGGGCCCTTTTCCGCATTCATCAATAAGCAACATGAGGTATGTTCTATTTTTTGTTGATTATTTCTCATGTTTCACATGTATTTACTTTCTCAGGCAAAAATCAAAGGTCTTTCAACACAAATATTTCAAAGCCCTGATTGAGACATAGTCAGGAAAGAAAATCAAAGTCCTCCAAACTGATAATGGGGGAGAGTATGTCAATAATGAGATCCAAAATCTTTGTCATGAGGCAGGGATTCAGTTGCAGCACACAGTTCCCTATACTCTATAACAAAATGGAGTTGCTAAGCAGAAAAACATATCTCTAAAAGAGATGGCATATTGCATGCTACAAGCAAAGTCACTTCCACAGAGACTATGGGTTGAAGCACTTAATTGTCCAACCTACATCCAAAATATATCTCCCCATATATTTGTGAAGGATAAGACCACCTATGAGGCTTGGAGCGATCTCAAATCGGAAGTGACCCACTTTCATATTTTCGGTTCACGTGCATGGGCTTGGATTCCCTTTGAAAAGAGGAAGCTACTTGATCCACAAAGCACATAGTGTATCTTTGTTGGATAACCCGACGATGTGAAGGGATACAAACTTATTGATCTTTCTTTGAACCGACTCATCATTGAGCGTAGTTTCCAATTCGAGGAAAGTGTCTCACATGTACCTCAACAACCGCATGCAAACACCTTCATTCTTCCACATGTCCAAGATGATGAGCATGCACATGTTGACTCTTATTTAGATGAGAGTTCTGATTTAGAGGATTCAAATGATCCTGATACAGATTCAATATAGTCATATGTAGAGTCAATTCATCTAGATGGAGATGTAGAGCTAGAGCAGAGGCCCAAGTGGGCCCATACTACTCTTCAGGATGTAAGGGATCTTGTTGGTGATCCAGCTGATATTATGAGGAGTCGATCTGATTTCGAGGATCCTCCTATTGCACTCACTGCCACTGAACCATTGCCCTCTAGGCATATTTTCTTGGTTCAATATTCATATCCACAGTCTTATGGTGAGGATGCTGGAAATCCCTTTTGGGAATCTGCCATGTAGGAGGAGTACAACTTCCTCCTTGAGAAACAGAGTTGGGATCTGGTTCCCATTCCTTCTTAAAGGAAACTTGTCAGGTGCAGATGGGTCTACAGGACCAAGAGCACAACGGATGGACATATTAGAAGATACAAATCTAGGCTTGTTTCCAAAGGCTTTCAGCAGGTGCATGGCATTGACTATGATGAGACCTTCACTCCAGTAGCGAAGATGGATTCCATACATTTGACACTTGCCATTGTGGGAACCAAGAGATGGGAAGTCCATCAGATGGACGTGAAGAATGCATTTCTTCACGATGATCTCTTTGAGGATATCTATATGGAGTATCCCCATGGATTTATCCAAGATTCCTCTTTGGTCTGTCGATTGAAGAAATCTCTTTATGGCCTCAAGCAGGATCCAAGGGCATGGTATGCCAAGATGGACTCCTACCTGCTGTCACAAAACTTTGTACGTTGTAAATTAGACCCGAATGTCTACATGCTCACGACGTCTGATTCACTTCTACTCTTAGTTATGTATGTTGATGATTTGATGATCACCGGTTGATCAACTTAGTTGATTGTTGTAGTCAAGAGGATTCTACATGACAGGGTGTTGATGATGGACATGGGTCTGCTACACTTCTCCCTTGGACTCGATATCAGCTAGGATGCATCAAGCATTAAACTGTCTCAGGCCAAGTATGCACACGATCTCCTTGAGAGATTTCACATGACAGACTGCAATTCTGCTCCGACTCCTTTCCTATCAGGAGTCAAACTTGAGGATGGCAGGGACACTCCACTGGTTGACAACACAATGTACAAAAAGCTAGTGGGGATCTTGTTGTATCTCACACACTCAATACCAGACCTCTCCTATGCAGTTGGCGTAGTTTCTAGGTTCATGCAAGATCCACATGAGCTACATTGGAAGGCTGCAAAGCGTATCCTTCGATACGTATAGGGAACCATCACCTTTGGGATTCATTATGAAACATACTCTACATTAGATCTCATCGGGTTCACTGTTTTTGAATGGGATGGCGATAGAATTGATCGCAAGTCCACATCTGGTTAGTCACTTAGTCTTGGTTCCGAGCCTATCTGTTGGTCAAACAAGAAGCAGGCTGCTATTGCTCTTTCTTTAGACGAGGCAGAGTATAGGGGGGTAG
This sequence comes from Picea engelmannii, assembly GCA_009831015.1. Classification (NCBI taxonomy): domain Eukaryota; kingdom Viridiplantae; phylum Streptophyta; class Pinopsida; order Pinales; family Pinaceae; genus Picea; species Picea engelmannii. Next base: position 274,241 of record ML777963.1, read on the forward strand.
TTAAACATAACCATTCAGACTATGTGGCTCCAACATTTTCTCATTGAGTTGGGCTTTCAATTTCATTGGTCGATCGTCATCTGGTGTGACAACTAGAGCACTCTGAAGTTCTGCATAGATACAGTTCAGAGGCAACAAACAAAGCACATCAAGATCCACATGCACTACATCTGAGACTTAGTACACGAGGGGATCATCTACCTACAGTTCTGTCCTTCAACAAAACAAACGACATACATCTTCACCAAGAACTTCACTGAGAAAAAGTTTCATTCTATGCGAAGTCATCTTGGAGTGAAGGACATAGTTTCCTAACAACTATCAGCTCTTTTTTTTACATACATTTTAC
>ML777963.1:274604-296324 GCA_009831015.1 Picea engelmannii
TATTTCAATGTATCTTTTGTATTTGGATACCTAACATGGCCTTGTTTCCAGGACCCATTCTTTATTTTCACCATAGTGATGTTCAGGGGGGGGTGTTGGAGTTACTTGACACACACCTAGGATTTGTTTTTTCCTCAGGTTTTTCCTATGTTTATTAGTATTTATCCAATCTCCTAAAATTTAGGGAGAATATTCTCTTCAGTTTTCACTTCAGTCTGACTAGTTGAGTGGAGTCTAGATGCTGCATTGGTTTTGTCACCATGCAACATTGGGATCATCACCATCTAATGCACATTGTCCTTGGGATCATCACCAGACTAGCGCATTACCCATGATTCCCTTATCTCCTCCTCACTTCACTATGTTTCAATCAGTTAACTGAATACTGATAGACTATTTAACTCAACTAGGTGGCAATTCACTCTTGTAACTGCCTCAGAGACTAGACTGGGTGGAAGTTCACTCCCGTAACTACTGGTGTGTGTCCATATCACTCTAGACCACCATTATGGCACATTGGATTCACCTCCAGTGCGTATTGGTTGAGTTATACATAGTATATAATGTGTAAATTATTCATTATTCATTACGGTTAATGAGAATTCTTCCATTCTTTTTCTCTTGCTTCTTCTTTCTCAATTTCTCTCTGCAAATGTGTGTGGTATTCTCTAGCTAGATCTATTCTATGCAAGTTCAACACATTTACAGTGGCTACAAAGCTCAAGTGCTTGCATTCTAGGAAGGAGCAGGGATCTGGGATTGTATTGGGTCTTCTTCAGGCCTTAATATGATCATTCCTTGTTTTATTCCTAAGATTCATTTATCTTTTAGGTCATGCATGCATTCTAACATATCTAGCTTAACCATTCATTCATGAATCACTCATTTACAGAAGGTAAATAAGATCAATCATCGATAGAAAGTAAACATGCACCAAATAACACACGTAACATTGGTTTTACCATGGTCCAACCCCTCTTGGGTTACGTCCACAAATATTTGGATTCTCTGCTCTTTTATTTAGTTTTCTGCAACATATGGTGTTGTGCGCATTACATATTTCTCCTTACAAGGATAAATGGGTTTAAGACCTTCTATGAGGCAGACTTGATCACACCAGGCTCCTCAACCTATGATCTAACCTTCCAGATCTGACCTAGTTGACTCTTCTGTATCAACTTCGGACTCACAATTGTTGAACAATTATTGAACATCGAACCAAAACTCTAAGAACCCTGACCTAGACCTCCTAGGATCTTATTTATACTATTTTTTAGGCTTATAATCGTTGCAATCATTACCAAAACAATAACCCTAACATGGTTAGGTCTAACTTCCCGCGTGCCTTGCATCTTGCTCCTCTTGCATGTTGCTTTTGCTTGCACGTGTTGCTTTTCCTTCCAACCGTTCTTCTCCAAAATTGGGCCTTACCTTCCAAAAGTAGACCTTTCCTCAAAATAGTCCTGTGCCCAACACTTCCCCTGTCTTATTGTACAAACTTCCATGTAGATCACTGTGGAGCTGAAACTACTCCTAGTTTCTGTCGAAGATACTCAAAAGTATCCCTCGAAATAGGTTTGGTGAAGATATCTGGAATCTATTATTTTTCTGCCCCTTTGACATCACGGGAAAAAGGATAACTCCCCATGTCGGTACGTCTCCCCATGTATGCATGCCATTGATATATTTCTCTGATGATTTATCTTCCTTTGACTTCTCTGCAAGATGCTGTGTATATCAATGTAGGGATACATGTATATGTTTCCTTTTCTCTCTTACAATGCTGCTTATTGTCCATTTGTGCTTCCTCCTGTAATTCACTGACGTATAAAAAAATGATTCATTACTTTATTTCTTAAATCACTTGTCATGTTCACTTGACCATAATTTTCAATGATTTCCTTTTGACGATATAACTTCTATTGATGATTCCAATTTTCAAGCCACTATGATGCATCTCATGAATCCATCTATGTCCGTATGTCACAAACTATCCATAACTCTGCTACTCAATTGCTCACAATGTTGAACCATATATCACTGTACTATTATGAAAGCTTCTATGCTTCAACTGATTATCACATATTCATGTTTCTCAGATTGAGTCTGTAATACATCCTCAAACCTTTAATGAATATATCCCTACCTGGAAAATGTGTCAATGATATTCCTTTGGTATCTGCATGGGAATATTTCTTCTTAATATGTAAATCAAACTCTGCATGTCTGAAACAATATGTACTGAAGATATCCCTGCATGAATGCCTGTGTGGAATGAACTTCTATAGAATCATGAAATTCTTTATGTGTAACTACCAATTGATACATGCATAGGAATGTGGTCTGAAAGCTGCTTCTCAAACAATCAAACTGTTTCTCTGTACTTATGTCATCAAACCTCTCTAAAACTGAATGTCCAAAATATTCAAACACTTCAAACTACTTGAAGGATGGTTATCTGATCTGTAGAGCTACTGCATAGATTCCCCTTATTAAATATTCATATTTACTCGGAGTCTCCAAGTCAGATGGCTCATAACAAGGGATGAATTCCCCCTAATGCTGAGTAATCTTCCTTATCATATGTAGATTCACCATCTTCCTAAGTTTTGACATCTTCCACTTTGCTTGAGTATTCATCATATTTATGACTTTTGACATTTTCCTCTTTGCTTGTAGTTTCATCTTGAGCTTGCACTACTGCAAGCCTTGTGCATACGATCTCTGGAACATGTTCTTCATTCCTCTGATCTTCTTGGTTTTCTTTTCTTCTCCAAAATTTCTTGTATCCACGATCAATGTTTTCCTTCATGGAAGGCTCTAGCAAGATTCTGGATTTTCAATCTATATGACCATAATTGTGGCATTTGTAACATTCAATATTGGAAAGAGCCACATAACCATCTCTTTATTTATTCATAGTTAGAAACCTGTTCTTCTCACCTGTCATATGCTTTGAACAACCAATGTCAACATATCAATCACTTTTTCTGTGTTGGGCTTGTAGAGCAAGCAAGCATTGATTTTGATTTCTTTTCCATATCCCTTGTGGTTCCAATATCTGACTGTTGATGTTCTTAGATTCCATGGGTGGAATAGTCAATCTACAATTCTTTTCTATGTGTCCAAAATTGTTGCATTTGTATTATTCTACTTCATTGCTCAATGACACAAAATTGTTTTGGTTTATGCTTTATGCTTCATAAGATTTCCTGGGATTATATTATTTAAGTACCCTTCATAGTTGCTTCAGTTCTTGGCATAGGATTTGCAGTTTACAACTTTATGTCCAAAATTAGCACAATTAAAACAATGACCATAAAAGAACCTTTGATACCTAGGAATAGATGATCTTCTTTGCGATGTACTCCTTCTGAATTCATCTTCTTGAGTCTTCTTAATTTCTGGAATGTTCTTCTTTGGGGGAATGCATTCTTCCTTCTTGACATAATATCTAACAATATCTGTATAGTTGCTTTGTTCTGCTTCTTGTTTTGTTTTCTTAGAGATCAATCCTTTCTCATTGTATACTTGATTGTATCATAGTCTGTATTTTTCATTGGATGGTATTTGACTGCTGATGATTTGATCCAATATTTTGGTTCTCTTTTGTTGCATATCTTTCTTCTGAAGATATTTCCTTAAAGATATTACTTCTACTTCCAAGCTTCCAATCGTTTTCTCCTTTTCTTCTATCTGAGTTCTAAGTACTTTCTCAATTCTGCTGTCTTCTTCTATTTGAATTTTTATACGCATGATCATCTTCTCGATTTCTTTAGAGTTGGAATTATGAGATTCCTCTTTCATTTTTAACTCTTCCTTGAGTGACTTGTTTTTTTTTTCTTACTTTCCTAAGTTCTTTTAATGCACTGATTAGCTCTACTCTGAGATTGACTTTGACTTATTCTTCAGAATCATATTCTACTACCATGAAGAGTACTCTTTTTGAATCATTGTCACTATCATTATCCTTCTCGTCCGATGAGGAACTGTCCTCCTTTGAGTATAAACTTTTCTTGAAGAATTTTTTTTTGTTCCTTCTTTTGTTTCCCTTTTGATATTTCTTTTCCCTTTTTGAAGATTCTTCTTCATCACTATCTTTATTCTTTGAGGAAATTTAGAAGCAAAATGATTAATACCATCATAATTAAAATCTTTCAATGGGAGGATACATGTATACGTGTTGGTTCCTTTCTTTAATTTCCTTACAAAGTTAGCCATCTCTTCATCTTTGTTTGAATCATCACTATAGTTGCAACCTAGTTTTGACTTTTGCTTGTTCTTTTTCTTTGTCTTCTTGGATTCCTTGAAATATGCTTCTTTCATGACTGGGATCTCCTATTCTATTCTCATTTCATAAGCTGTAAATATTCTATGTAGCTCACCCATGCTCAATGTACCGAAATATGCTCTTTCTTATAGGGATGATATTTTAGGATCAAATATCATAGGAAGAGACCTCAATACCTTTTGAACAACCATTGATTCATCAACTTCTATTCCCAATCCCTTAATAATGTTAACTATTTTGTGAACTCGCAGATGGTAGGCTGTAATGTCTTCAGCTTCCTTCATATTCAATTGTTCAAACTTAGCTCTGAAGATTTGAAGCTTATCTCCCTTAACTTTGGAATCTCCTTCATAAATATTTTGGAGTTTATCCCAAATATCCTTTGCAATATCACAATGCATAACCTTGAAAAATACTGAATCAACTAGACTTCTCATAATAGTACCTTTAGCCTTTGAGTTTTTTTCGTTGAGTTTATTTCCATCTCTGTCAGTTGGGGGAGTGGTTGGTGTTGTATACCCATCTAATACTGATTTCCAAACATAAAATCCATGTGCCTGTAAAAAGGTTTTCATCCTTTTATTACAGAAGGTATATTTCTGACCGTCAAACATTGAAGCTCCCATATTGGCATATTCCATGATCTCCTTCCAGTGGTTATACTGCTTCTTGAAGGACCTGCTCTGATACCAATTATTGGAATACTAAGAGGGGGGGTGAATCATCATGAGCACTTTTCTTTCTTTAACCACAATATAAATATTCAATAGTTTATCATTAGCATTTAATATATCGTCAATACCGTAATTCAGTGAATAAGCAACTCATAAACACAATACACCAGAATTTTACATGGAAACTCAATGTAGGAAAAAACCATGGAATGATTTTCTTATTTATCAAAGAGTACATTCATAGGTAGCACCAACTTGCTATTTCTCCAGCTACAACTAGAACGATTCTCCAACTCCCTATTTACAGGTTGCAACTTGAAGGAAGCTCCAACTCCCTAATTTACCGACTCCAACCGGAAGGAGGCTACAAATTCCTTTCCTTTCCTTGTACAACCACCATGAAATATAAATGTAGACCAATTTGTCACTACCTCTGTCACTGTAACTATTGCTGTTGTTGTTTCTGATACCTCATTTGTTGCTACTGATTTCGATATCTCATCCAGAATGAAACCACACATACCTCATACCAAGATCCACAAGAGAGTTCTAAAAATCAAATGCTTATGAATAAATAAGACATGTCTGTTCCTTATTTCTTTAGATTACACACCCTAACACACACGGGAAGACATACCTTAAACCTATATTTGACCTTAGTTGACCTGAGTTTTATATCTCTGATCTTCGACAATTTTTCCTCACAAGTCCGCGACCCATACACTTCCTCCTCATGAATGTTCGTGCTTTTCCTCACTGCAGCCCGTGGATGTCCATGATTTTCCTCCTGAAACTCATGGATTTACACAAGGAACCTCTGTCTGTAACTTCTTTTCTGTACGCTTGGATCCTACAAACTTCTTTCTTCTCTAGACTTCGCTGGCTATGACTCATTACCTCAGATATGATAATTAGTATTCACATAAGTGATATTCAATTGAATCTTCTCTGTGTTTTAATAAGGATGTCATGCAACTGAAATGCAACTTGTTAACTTATGTTTACAACTCATTTACCTTGACATGCAACTTGTTAACTTCTGTTTACAATTAATTTAACATGCAACTGACATGTAGCTTGTTAATTTATGTTTACAACTACTTTACCTTGACATGAAACTTATTAACTTCCGTTTATAGTTATTTTAACATGGAACTGACATGCAACTTGTTAACTTATATTTACAACTCCTTTACCTTGACATGCAACTTGTTAACTTCCTTTTCAAGGGTTGACATCAATGAAAACCAATCTTTCAACAATTCAATGACAACCAATCCTTCAACAACTAATATTTAAACTATTAATCTTTCAACAATGTCAAATAGGTTCTCATATGGAAATTGGTCATTAATCATGCCTTTTTCAGTAGGAATGGTCAATCTAGACAAGAAATATGCAACTACATTATGTTTTCTAGGGTTATCAAGAAATGTTAGATCAAACTGTTGTAATAAAAGAGACCAACTAATCATCCTACCGTTAATGTCAGGTTTATTCATCAAGTATCTAATGGAAACATAATTTGCATGTAAAAAAACTTTGCATCCTGTTGCATTATGTCTGAATTTATTGAGAGCATGAAACACTGCTAAAAGTTCTTTTTCTATAATAGTATAATTTAGTTATGCACCAGCTAAATTATTACTTATGAAGTAAATTACATAAGGTTTATTGTCTTCATCCTGTCCTAAGACTGGTCCTACATAATTTTCTGATGCATCAGTGTGAATGTGAAATGGAAGACTCCAATTGGGGCCTTGTAAAATAGGGGCAATTTTGAGTTTTTCCTTGATTGTTTCAAAATCTTATTGACAATTCAGAGTCCAACAATATTCCACATCTTTGGTAAGAAAGGTAAACAAGGGAGAATCTATTTGGTTGAAATCCTTAATAAACCTCCTGTAATATCCTACATGTATAAGAAATCTCCTTACATATTTTGGTTTCAAAGGGGTAGGAAGTAAGGTGATGATTTTGATATTTTCTTTATCTACTTCAATCCCTTTGGAGGATAGGTGATGTCCTAAAACAATCCCTTCATTCATCATCATATTACATTTTTCATTGCTAAGGGATAGGTTCATTTATCTACATATTTGGAGAACCTTATCTAGATTGTCCAAGGCTTCATCAAAGGAATTTCCAAAGGGGGTAAATTCATCCATATAGATCTCAAATTTATCATGGATAAGTTCTAGAAAGATGTTGAGAATTGCTCTTTGAAAAGTAGCAGGGGCATTGCCTAGGCAAAAAGGTAAGACTCTATATGAAAATGTACCCAATGGGCATGTAAAGGCGGTCTTGTCCTGATCCTCATGGCTGATTTGGATTTGATTGTATCCACTAAAACCATCTAGAAAGGAAAAGTATTTCTTCCCAACCAAGACATCCAAAACTTGGTCAATAAAATGTAGGGGAAAATGGTCTTTTCTGGTAGCCTTGTTTAACTCCTGATAATCCGCACATATCCTCCATTTACCATTCTTCTTTGGGACAATAAATAGAGGGTATATACATTCACTGTCTGATATAGGATATATGAATCTGACATCAAGTAATTTTTGGAGTTCTTGTTTAACTATGTCTTTCATTGCAGGGTTCATCCTTCGTTGTGGATGCTTAACATGTTTGAAGCCTTCTTGTTGGGAAGGCAGGTTGAATAGAGAACAAAGAGAATAAATTACACATAGAGAAAAAGGCACATGATCAAGAAGATAAAGAAGATCAAGAAATAAGAGAGAAGAAATAGAAGAAGATGGGGGATAGGAAGCAAGAAGGTCCTGTAAAATCTAGGAAAACCAATTGAGCATGAGTTGTATGCAGCTTATAATGAGTTGTCACCAACCGAGCAAGAGTGGGAGGCAACCCATTATGATCTGGCAAGAAAATCCAAGGTAAAAGAGAAGAAATTATAAAATTGAGAGAGAATTATGAAGAAATAGAATTGGAAGCGACAACAACGATAGTAGAGAGCATAGGAAAAGCTGAAGAACCATAAGAGTTCTGAGGAACTGTTTTGATTGTAGGATGTTTTGTGTAAAGATTCACGAATGTAAGAAAAATGTTTTATATTGAACATCTATTGTAGCACAGAGCACAAGTTGAGTGCCTTCCTTAAATATAATAAAGAAGAAAATATTTTGTGGATGTAGCCTAGGAGGGGGTGAAACACTATAATTTTGTGTCAGATTATGCTGGGGAATGATTATGTATGACTGTAATATGTTAATTCATGTATATGTGATGTTAATTCCTCCTTTTACTAAAAATGACTGCTTATCTTTACTGATAATGTCCAAAGAGTCATGCGCAGTAGCGTCAATTGTAAGTTTAACTGTTAATTGGTGAGAATATAGACTGATATGAATAAAGAATTAAGTAACGAGGATGGATTAACTAGAATCTAGTGTGCGAAGAAGTCCTGTAGGTATGACAGAGTGCGCCTCCGGTATTTCCCTCATTCCTACATAATCTTGGTTCCTCCAGTCCCCATAAAGGTACCTTGGGTGAGACTTCACATGCTCACAGGTGATGCTGAAAGGGTCGGTATCTATAGGGTTTTGTTGGACAACTTAATTTGGACCCAGAGTCTTGAACCTATTTGTGTGCGCACACCAACAAATGGTTCTCTTGTCGGGACTGAGAATCTGAAAGTGAGGGAATGTTTTGGATACCGACGAGAAAATAAATAACTGAATAGCTGGAGAAAAAAGAACACAAATTTGCACGAAAGGAGAATAAGAACCCTCGCTTAAAGAATAAGCAATGGCTTCAAATATATGTATTTACAAAGTTGCATGAGGTATTTTTTGGTGAATTTCCTAATATTTTAGCAGAATGGCTCGAAAGATTTGTGGAAAATACTAGTAGACATAGACCAGTTGTGCCAAATAATTTGACTCATGAAATACTGAGAAAAGTGGAAGCAGTGGACAATAGGATGTCCTGCGCAGTATAATTTTGGCTGGACTATATCTTAGGAGGATATTCAACATAATTTGCTATAAATTGTACTCAGTCTTATAGTGTTGTAGAAAGAGAATTCTTTAAAGGTCCACATGGAATATTCATAAGGTCATTAGCTACCTCAATCAAAATGATGCTATGCGATAAAGAAGTGATGACGATGGAGTCAAATATCTAAAGAACAAGGGTTTTTTGACCAGGGTTTGATCTGAGGATAGGAAAATGGATAGAGTAAATGGAGACTGAGAATGCAAGAGAAATAAGAAGGGATATCAAAAGGATAATATGAATTTGGAGTCTTGCACAGTGGGAGAAGGTACACGAAGTTGAGAACTACGGCTGAAGAGAGAGAGAGAGAGAAGCACAGTGAGTACCCAAAACATCGCACATACATCCATATCATAGAAGTACAATAGATATAGGGAGAAGAGGAAGATAACTCATTCAGTCCAGTCATAGAAGTACTAGTAAGTCATGTTCGAGTCGAGTCCTGGTTCGCAACAACAACCTCTTGGGAGTCACCTAAATCTGAGACAACTTTAAAATATATTTCCAGAGCACTTATAGTCAATAAAGGAAGTTAGAGAAGCAATATATAAAGTAGTGGTAGCAACCATAATAGTGGTAGCGGTACAGGTAGTCAGGCTCAACTAGCATCACCAAGAAGGGGTCCTACACACAAAAATATGGCAAGAGTAGATAATACACTCATATTACCATAGTTAGAAGGAATTGGATCTGAGGATCCAGAACAACACGTGTTCATATGTGAGACCATATGGACTGCAAAGAATGTCCACTATGATGGCACAAAGACCACATAGTTGGAAACAAATTTTAGAGAATGTGAGCTAGTCTGGTACATGAAGCTCCAAAGTACCAAAATACTAGGCCAGAGAAGAACCTTATTAGAGATTACACAAGCATTGACAAAATAATTTAAGAAACCAAAGTCGGAGTTGCAGTGCATTACTGAGCTCAAGGATATCAAACAAGTACATAATGAGTCTATATGAGAGTTTGATCAGAGGTTCAAATATGTGATGGGTAGATTAACATTTCAAATACTCGATCAACAACACTGAGAGTGGTTCATTGTAGGCTTGTTACCTCACATCCGTAGTTCGTTAATACAAAAAGGGTTACGACATAGTCTAAAGCATTGGAAATTGCTATGAAACTGGAAGCATCTCTGTTTAGAGACAACATCAGAATGAAGCAAATACATAACCAATTAGTTGCATTAACAATTTAGTTGGTATAAATTACAAATGGGAAAGAGAAATTAGAATAGATATGGTGCACCAAATGTAGCACTGAAGTTCACCACAAAGATGAGTGTCCATCCTTTGCATCGTACTTAGCGACTGGAGCACCAAACTTGCTACTAGGAAGAGGATACTACGAGATATGAAAGAAGTGGGGACATAACCCCCATGAGTTCCAACTATTACAAAATATCAACATACCCCAACAATCTTATTCTATAGCTTTTGCAAATCAATGGGGCATGAAGACAAATATTGTCATGCATTTGATATAATAAGGGAGAGCATGAAAAACATATACAAAATTTAGGAGGAGAATGTTGCAAGAGAAGGAGGAGGGAAGTATAATACCCCAAGAGGATTTAATCAAGGAAACTGAGGAGGATTCGGTAGGGGACAAGGTCAAACAAAATTTGGGAGAGGAGGAAGAGGCCCCATAGTATGCTATAACTGTAACCAACTAGGACACTTAGCGCGAGATTGCCAAAATCCTTGCACAACATGTACTTACTATCGGGCATTAGAACATGCAACAAAGGACTTTACATAAATTTTGGCAAAATGGTAGGCCAGAGGGAATAAAAATCAGAACCAAAGCATTGAAAATATCTCTGTTGAGATAAGGGATGAAGCACCCAAACTCGCAGTCATTACATGTGGAGGAACCAAAACAGGGAGAGATGCAAACAATGGAGGGAAATAGGTTGAACAATGGTTAAGGAAATCAGAAGCAACTACACAAGAATTTTACCCACAGGGAGAGAAGGAGACCTATAAACAAGAAAGAAAATAACTCGTACAATAGGATTGGATAATGTCCATATCGACCACACCACCTAAGGGGAATATGCCTCCCACTGAGGACCAGGTCATGACCAAAGGATCATTGGAGAAGTGAAGCACCTTAGGAATTTTTTTGCAAAGTTTCCTAGAGTTGGTCGAAGATGAAAAGGAATTGCATACATTATGCTCAATGATCGATCACTGTGCTCAAGGGAAGACAATCCCTATTGAAAAGAAAGTAGTGAACCAACTAATGTGCAAGAAAAGAACCAATAGATAATTTAGGTTGAGTGTGCAGATTGGAGAATACAACATCGATAACATGATCTTAGACTTAGGGTCCTATGTGAATGTGCTACATAAGAAGACATGGGAGATGATGGGGAAACCAAAGTTAGCATGGTCACCCATCCAATTGAGACTAGAAAATCAATACAAAATAGTACCAATTGGAAGATTAACAAGAATAACGGTGAACACCGATGTAGTGTGCAGCGTCGCAGACTTCGAAGTTATTGAGATTGTGGATGATGATCAACCATATCCAACATTAATTGGACTAGAATGGGCCTTTGATAACCAAGCAATTATCAACTTGGAAAGGTGCGAGATGATATTTGAAGTAGGAGATATGAAAGTGATTGCACCCTTAGACCAAAAAGAAGGAAGGCAATACATAGATTTCGCGTGGGGCGATGTAATCAATCACTTGTACAACATGAATGCAAGGATGGATGATTATGTGAACTCAACCGTAGATGACACATTGAGTTGGAGAAGCATCAATTGGTGTACATTAGACTCAAAAGAGGGTTTGGAAAACTAGCAAAAAAGGATGCATGAAGTCTCAACACGACGATGTGCACACATGAAGATGTCATTACGTTGGATTGGAATTGAAATTTGCAACCCACCCAAGTATGATGTGTTGACAGATATAGAAACATTTGTACAAAAAATTGAGCCATAGGTATGAGATCCACAAAGGCTATTGAAAGTCACTCCTACAAGATGGTGGGTGATGCACAAAGGTGCCATGGAAGATTAGAAACAATGTAGAAGACTAATCTATATAACATTTAATACCGAAGAAGGAGACACGATGCAAAAATATAACGGTGAAAGAAATCTAGCAGAACATATTGCATAGTGTGAAAACAAGTGGAATATAGTTCCCAAGGAGGAATGGACACACCGGTTCATTCATACTCTTGAGATGATACTGAAAAAATGGTATTTATAAATGGAAGTGTGCAGAGACACAATGAAGTGGGGTAACATAAGTCAAAGTTTCAAAGAAACATTTAAATTTTAGCATAAGTCACCTTCAATAGATACAACACTTTAGGCAATCAAACACAAACTATTCAATGAAGAGGAACAGATGGAAGTAAGATCAATATGCAATGAAGCAGAATAGACATAAGTAATATGGATATGTAGTGTACATAATGTTGCTATGACAGTCCATGAACTACTTGAATGCTATAATGTGACCGAAGAGGATCAAGACGATGAAGATCCCCAGAATGTTCAAGTACATGAAACAAAAGGAGAGCGAATGGTAGAAGGCCCAGAGATGGAATAAAAACCCTACAAACAACTAGTAAAGACAAGGAAGGTGAACATTGGAACAGAGCAAAATCCAAAGTTGGTGCAGATAGGAGACTACTGGGATGATGAAACCGTAGAAAAAATAGCCGAATTATTGCGCGAGTACCAGGACTTATTCCTGAGTAAATTCTCAGAAATAAAGGGGATAGATGACGAGCTAGGTGAAATGAGAATCCAACTTAAGCCTGATGCTACACTAATAAGACAAAGACCATACCAACTGAAGCCACGATATAAGGAAAACGTCAAGGAAGAAATGGACCGCATGTTAAAAGCGAGAGTTATTGAGTTGGTCGAAGAATCCAAATGGATAAGTCCCGTGGTAGTACAAGATAAGAAAATAGGGAGAATCAAAATCTGCGTCGACTTTAGAAATTTGAATGATGCATGCCTACACAACCTGTTCCCAACTCCATTTACAGATGAGGTACTGGAGAACGTAGGCAGACAAGAGGCCTATTCATTCACAGATGGTTTTTTAGGATAGCATAAAATCAGAATTGCGTAGGAGGACCGACATAAGAAAACATTTGCATCATAATGGGGAAGTTTCCAATAGATGCTAATTCCATTCAGATTAAAGGATGCACCGATGATATTCTCCAGGGTAGTTGTCACAATATTTAAGGAGTTTATCTATAAATTCCTTGAAGTATATTTGGATGAATGGAGTGTCTTTATCCTACAACGTGACCACATGGAATTTTTGAGATTAATGTTGGAAAAATGTAGACAACATCATATATCATTGAATCTAAAGAAATGTGTTTTTTTCACACATTTTGGAATACTACTAGGAAATGTAGTATGTAAACATGGATTAATAGTGGACCCAACAAAGATTGCACTAATTTTGGAACTACAACCACCCACATCAGTAAAAAAATCGTGTGTGACATTGGGCCACACAGGTTATTACACAAAATTCATTAAAGGGTATGCACAAGTCATCACACCAATGGAAAAAATAATGAAAAAGGAAGTGAAGTTTCAGTGAACGATGACTGCCAGAAAGGACTGGACACACTGAAACACAAACTAGTAACAATGCCAATCCTGATCTTCCCATATTGGACTAAGGAGTTTCATGTACATGTAGATGCCTCATCTATGGAACTAGGAGAAATATTATCCCAGGAAGGCGAAGGGGAAATTGATCACCCATTGCATTCACTAGAAAGAAACTTTCAACAACAGAGAAAAACTATACCACCACAGAGTGGGAGGGGTTGGCCACGGTTTATGCACTACAAAAATTCAGACACTACCTTTTGGGATTGGGATGACATTTTAAGATGTATACAGATAATTTTTCACTGTGATATCTAGTCAATAAATGAGTTTTGGGGGGGAGGATTTGCATGTGGCTCCTATTGTTCTAGGAGTATGACTTTAAAGTAGTAGTAAAACCCAATAAACTCAATGCAGGGCCCGACCATATGCCACACATACTTTCAGGAGAAGAAACATGAAACTTGGATGACAACTTACCAGATGCACAACTATTATCTGTAAAAAAGGTCGACGATTACTTTACAAATATTGTACAGTTCCTAAGTACATGAATGGCCCCCTCAGACATGACGATTGTGTAGAAGAAGAAATTGGTAGTAAAGGTTGTGGACTACCAATTCATTGCAGGAAGCTTATATAATTTGGGCGCAGATGGAATACTACGATGCTACGTAGTCGAACATGAAAGACCAAATATATTGGTAGAAGCATGTGATGGGATAGTAGGAGGACATTATGCAAGGAAAGACACTACGCATAAGGTCTTACGCATAGGGTTATGGTGGCCTACACTCCACAAGGATGAAAAAGAATACTGTTAGACATGCGATGTTTTCCAAAGCATCGGATGATCTGGATTTATGAGTGGAACAAAATGAATAAAAAACTAAATACAATAACACAAAGATACAAATAATAACAACATATATCCAGTGAACAATAAATTCTACTGAATAAATAAAATAGGCTAAAATTGTAAAACTGCAGAACCAAAAACAACTTGCTCGAATGGTGGTAACTATCTCTGAGAAGAGATGTGGCTGCTACGTGCATTCATCTGAGCAGAAATGACTAAAATAAGGCTCTAGAGGAATTTTTAACATTACTCATGAATGCCAAAACCATATACATCCAAAAACCTAACCCTAGGAGATGAAACGCCAAAAGTTATGTGGGCCTCGATGGGTAAGTTGGTACCTCAACTTCCCGGGGTCGTAACTTTTGCATACGACCTTCGTTTTAGGCGTGTTATAGCCCGTTGGAAAGGTATTTTCGAGAACTAAACATTATGCCATAAAAATTTGACTATATCTACATTTTTATTGTGACAAGCCAAAAAAATCTGTTTAGGGCCCCAAAACTACCCTGGAAGTACAAAAAGATGTACTGACAAAAAAACTTCCAAAATAAGCTAATTGGAATAGGTGGGCAGCCACCAATATCCACCTAGATGCTGTGTAGGGCTTCAGGATAGCCCCGAAAGTGTAGAACCCACAATTACAAAGAAATGTCATCATTACAGATAAACATGTTGAACTAAAAAGTGTCAAGAGGATCCAGTTGGAATAGGTGGGTGGCCACCAATACCCACCTGGATTAGTCCTCGCCCCTTAGGAAGCAATGATATCCATTGCACTGAGTGGCCCCATTAGGTGAGGAAAGTTTTTCTAAATTTGGCCCCGGGTGAGCCACTTTCCTTCGTGCAGGAGCTGTCCTGCCTTGACAACCCGATAAAGTTGTATCCTTTGCTGGCGAGTTCCCTTGATTTGTGTGTCCATGATCTAATTAATGGATTCCTATTCCATGTAGTCAGGGTTGAGCTTTGTTGGTGTCAATTGTTCTGCAATCTCCAAGGTGTCAAATAATGGTGGAAAATATGGCCAGAGGAGGTCCACATTGAACACTAGGTGCAATCCAAGGAAGGGGGGAGTGTTGATATTAAAAGCATGGTCACCCATAGCCTTGGTGATAGTGTAAGGCCCATAGAGAAGTGGATGGAGCTTCCGATGGGGCCTTGTAAGGAGTTATTTTTGAAAATGTAACTAGACCTTGTCTCCCACCTGAAACTTATGTGGTACCTGGTGTTGATCATGGCACTTATTGTACTTAGCATTGGCTTTCTGAAAAATCTCATGGACCTATTGGTGAATGTGATGAATCTTCTCAATGAATCTGGTGGCTTTGTCGGCCTTAGAATGAACATGGGAATATTTTGTCTATGTGGTTGCAAGAGGTAGTGCAACATCAATGGGACCCAAGGTTTGGAATCCCAACCCCACCTGAAATGGGCTTTGGTCGGTGGAGCTATGGAGATCCCTATTGTAGCTGTGATGAACATAGGTAAGACTCTCATCCCATGTATGTGGATTCTTAGAGTTATACATGCGCAAGATGTGCACAATCATACGATTGACGACCTCTATTTGGCCATCAATTTGAGGGTGGAAGGTAATGGATTTAGTGAGCTTGGTGTCCAACAGTGACCAGAGACTCGACCAAAATGTGTTGAGGAACCTTCTATCCCAATAGGAGATGATGGTCTGTGGTATCCCAAAATGGACCCACACTTGTTTGAAGAAGATCTTGGCAGTATCTGTCGTTGTGATGCTCTTCTTATAGGCTGTGAGAATGACAATATTTGAAAATCGATCAACCACCAAATATATACAATCATTTCCTTGCTTGGTGGATGGAAGGACAGACATGTAATCCATCAAGATGGATTCCTAAGGCCTCTCGGGAGTAGGAAGAGGGGTGTATAAGCCTTGATTTTGTTGGCAAATATTTAACAGACAATGCATGCTTGTATACTTGTCATTGATGGCAAGTACAACAGTGAAGATGGCATGAGTACAGAACGTATGAAATAGATGGGCATTATGAGAAGACGCTGCAGAAAAGATTCAAATAAGCTTAGAAGAGATAGTGCAGAGGATTGTTGGCAGATCATCGATGGCAAGATCAAAGTAAGTAGAACAAAGTAAGCTCGGGAGGAGATGCAACATTTCTGATTGTTGGATCCCATTTACAATTCCTGATGACCATCAAATCAAGTGTTGATCAAGACTGCTCAGGAGGAGAAGAAACATTTATGATCATTGGATCCCATTTACAATTCTCAATGACTGTCAAATCAAGTGTTGATCGGGACTGCTTGGGAGGACAAGCAACATTTCTGATCGTTGGATCCCATTTACAATTCCCGATGACCCTCAGATCAAGTGTTGATCGGGACTATTGATCCCACGCCATTTCGGAGTTTCACGACTCACGACTTAGAGAGGCAAGAAACATAACCATCGAAATTGCGATATGCGAAATCACGATTTAATAGCAGCCGTCAGATCAAGGTGTGATCTAGACCATTGATCCGACTCCATTTGGGAGTTTCGTGACTCGCGACTTGGAGAGGCAAGAAATATAACCATCGAAATCGCGTTATGCGAAATCACAATTTAATCGCAGTCATCAGATCAAGGTGTGATTTGGACCGTTGATCCGACTCCATTTCGGAGTTTCGCGACTCGTGACTTGGAGAGGCAAGAAATATAACCACCGAAATCGCGATTTAATCGCAGCTGTCAGATCAAGGTGTGATCTGAACTGTTGATTCGACTCCATTTCAAAGTTTCGCGAATAGTGACTTGGAGAGGCAAGAAACATAACCACAAGAACGTCGAAATGGTGATGTGAAAAATCACGATATGATCTGAGCCATTGAATTAAGATCAGATCTGAACTGTTGAATCATAGGAAAAGTTGTTGACTTGGATTCAACGGAGCATGGTGTGGAAACTCGCGAGATGCGAAATCGCGATATGATCTGAGCCATTGAATTAAAATCAGATCTAGACCATCGAATCATAGGACAAGTCGCTGACTTGGAGTCAACGGAGCATGGTGTGGAAACTCACGAGATGCGAGATCGTGATAAGATCTGGAAAGTCAGATCTATGGAGATTTCAACCATTGATCAGAATCAATGAAGTTTATAAACTCGCGAAATATGAAGCGCCTTTTGGTACAGCCTATGGTTACCACCGGTGATCACAAGAAGGGAAGGAGTCAGTTCAGATAAGCTCCATTTCGGGGTTTCGGGGATCGCGACTTGGAGAGTCGAGATGCCGCATCTCCAGATTCAGGAAATGCGAATTCACAAAAAGCACTTTATGCATAAGTGCTCGGTCATGGCCTTGGTCATATAGAGGAAGGATCTAGCACAAAAAAGCTCTATATCAGAGTTTCAGATATCGCGATATGAAGTGTCGAGACAATTGGCCACATGAATGCCGAAATTCTGAAACCCGATTTAAAGGCAATATTAATAAAGTTCATCCAACGGTGCAGATAAACTTAAATATGATTGGAGGGCTACTGTTCTCTGTCACAGTTAATTCATCAGTTATGAATTAGTTAGCAAAACTGATTCATGATTCCTGATTGGTTGGCGTTTCAGTTGCTTAGACAATTTTTCTTTTTCCTCAGAAGATTCGAAGGGTAACGGATGTGGGTGTGGTGCATAAAAGGAAAAGACATAGACTGTGCGAGGTTGGTTGTTCTGGACGAAAAATGAATTAAACTGTAAGAAAGGGAAAATCACAGGATGTGCAGTGTGAGACTGAGAATATGCACAGTGTGAGATAAAACTCAGAGAAGGGTAATAGATGAGGAAAAGACTTGAAGCAGAGCAAAATGATAGAACAAGTTGAAGCAGAACAAGTTGAAGTTGGGATATGAAGAAGGATGAAGAAATTTTAGATGGAAGATTCCTCTCCAGTTAGCACACCTATGGTGGTTGGTTTCAAGCTGAGTAAAGATGATATCTCACCTGATGTTGATCAAAGGTCATATCGCTCTATGATAGGCAGTCTTCTGTACATCACATCATCCCGTCCTGATATAATGCAAGCTGTTGGAATGGTAGGTCGTTATCAGTCTGCTCCTAAAAAAAGTCATTTGGTAGCTGTCAAAAGGATATTTAAATACTTGAAGGGAACAATGACTCATGGTCCATGGTATCCTAGAAATCATAATTTCCAGTTAACTGCTTATTCAGATGCAGATTGGGCAAACTGTGTTGATGAGAGAAAAAGCACCAGTGGAGGAGCATTATTTTTGGGTGACTGATTAGTTGTATGGCTTAGTAAAAAGCAAGGATCCATTTCATTATCAACTACAGAGGCATAATACATTGCTGCTGCTACTTGCTGCACAATTTTTTTATGGATGATACAAACTCTTGCAGATTTGAAGGTAACTTACACTAATCCCATTCCAATTCACTTTGATAACACCAGTGCCATTAGTGTCTCCAAGAATCCTGTTCTTCATTCCAAGACTAAGCATATTCCAATAAAGTACCATTTTCTCAGAGAACAAGTTGCAAACATAATTGTTCAACTGAATTATATACCTTCTACAAAACAGATTGTAGATATATTTACAAAACCATTAGGAGCAACCCCTTTTGGATATCTTCTTCAAAAGTTGGGGGTTATAATTTCTTGTGTCCAATCTGTCACCTGGTCAGGGGGAGTACTTATTGAATATCTGGTGTATTTCCAAGATGCTCATAGTTGATAGGGGGAGTATGTTTTGCAACAGCTCAGGGGGATCATGTTTCTTCTTTAACATTGATGTCAAAGGGGGAGAAAATAGTCCGGGAGGAGAGTCCGAATGCTTGTGGGTGCTTGTGTTGCCATCAATGCCAAAGGGGGAGAATGTTGGCAAATATTTAACAGACAGCGCATGCTTGTATACTTGTCATTGATGGCAAGTACAACAATGAAGATGGCATGAGTACATGAAGTATGAAATAGATGGGCATTATGAGAAGACACTGCATTGAAGATTCAAATAAGCTCAGAAGAGATAATGCAGAGGATTGTTGGCAGATCATTGATGGAAATATTAGAGTAAGCAGAACAAAGTAATCTCGGAAGGAGAAGCAACATTTCTGATCGTTGGATCCCATTTACAATTCCCGATGACCGTCAAATTGAGTGTCGATCGACACTGCTCGGGAGGAGAAGCAACATTTCTGATCGTTGGATCCCATTTACAATTCCTGATGATCGTCAAATTAAGTGTTGATCGGGACTCTCGGGAGGAGAAGCAACATTTCTGATCGTTGGATCCCATTTACAATTCCCGATGGCCGTCAGATCAAGTGTTGATCGATACTATTGATCCCACGCCATTTCGGAGTTTCGCGACTCGTGACTTGGGGAGGCAAGAAACATAACCATCGAAATTGGATATGAAAAATCATGATTTAATCGCAGCCGTCAGATCAAGGTGTGATCTGGATCGTTGATCCGACTCCATTTCGGAGTTTCGTGACTCGCGACTTGGAGAGGCAAGAAATATAACCACCAAAATCGCGATACACGAAATCACGATTTAATCGCAGCCGTCAGATCAAGGTGTGATCTGGACCGTTTATCCAACTCCATTTCGGAGTTTCGTGACTCGTGACTTGGAGAGGCAAGAAATATAACCACTGAAATCACGATATGAGAAATCGTGATTTAATCGCAGCAGTCA
The DNA here is from genome assembly GCA_009831015.1 of Picea engelmannii. Taxonomy (NCBI): domain Eukaryota; kingdom Viridiplantae; phylum Streptophyta; class Pinopsida; order Pinales; family Pinaceae; genus Picea; species Picea engelmannii. Next base: position 294,764 of record ML777963.1, read on the forward strand.
GATCAAGGTGTGATCTAGACCATTGATTCGACTCCATTTCGGAGTTTCACGAATGACAACTTGGAGAGGCAAGAAATATAACCACAAGAACGTCGAAATCGCGATATGCGAAATCGCGATATGATTTGAGCCATTGAATTAAGATCAGATCTGGACCGTCGAATCATAGGACAAGTTGCTGACTTGGAGTCAGAGGAGCATGGTGTGGAAACTCGCAAGATGAAAAATCACGATATGATCTGAGCCATTGAATTAATATTAGATCTGGACCGTCGAATCATAGGACAAGTCGTTGACTTGGAGTCAACGGAGCATGGTGTGGAAACTCACGAGATGCGAGATCGTGATAAGATTTGGAAAGTCGGATCTATGGAGATTTCAACCATCGATCAGACTCAATGAATTTTATAAACTCGCGAAATATGAAGCGCCTTTTGGTACATCCTATGGTCACCACCGGTGGTCACAAGAAGGGAAGGAGTTAGTTCATATAAGCTCCATTTCGGGGTTTTGGGGATCGCAACTTGGAGAGTCGAGATGCCTCATCTCCAGATTCAGGAAATGCGAATTCGGGAAAATCACTTTATGCATAAGTGCTCGGTCATGGCCTTGGTCATATAGAGGAAGGAGCTAGCACAGAAAATCTCTCTATCGAAGTTTCGGAGATCGCGATATGAAGTGTCGAGACAATTGGCCACATGAATGTCGAAATGCTGAAACTCGATTTAAAGGAAATATTAATAAAGTTCATCCAACGGTGCAGATAAAATTAAATATGATCGAAGGGCTACTGGTCTCTCTCACAGTTAATTCATCAGTTATGAATCAATGAGCAAAACTGATTCACGATTCCTGAACAGTTGGCATTTCAGTTTCTTAGACGGTTTTTCTTTTGCCTCAGAAGATTCGAAGGGTAACGGCTGTGGGTGTGGTGCATAAAAGGAAAATACATAGACTGTGCGAGGTTGGTTGTTCTGGATGAAAAATGAATTAAACTGTAAGAAAGGGAAAATCACAGGATGCGCAGTGTGAGACTGAGAATATGCACAGTGTGAGATAAAACTCAGAGAAGAGTAACAGATGAGGAAAAGACTTGAAGCAGAGCAGAATGGCAGAACAAGTTGAAGCAAAGTAGAATGACAGAACAAGTTGAAGCAGAGCATATTTGCAGAATAGACAAAGGAAGAGAAGAATTGTAGAACAGTTAGAAGAAGACCAGATTTACAGAACAGAGAAGAAGTGGTAAGAATTTATTTATCTATTTAGTTGGTTGTTTTATTATTCATTTATATTCCAGGGTGGTTGGGAGGTTCTAGGGAGGACTGTTGTCCTCAGAGGTTCAAGTGGGAGATTGAACACAGGGAGTTGTAGCTTCCATCTGGTTGTAGCCAGAGAAACCAGGGTGGCAGGGTGGTGCAATGATCTAAAAATATGACGAAGACTTGATAAACTTGATTAAATTAAATTGCAAGTGAAATGTTATGTGTTTTAAAGCAACCGGATCAATTTGCAACACATAAGAAAGGATTACTTATGTAGAAATAAACATAGACAGCATCAA
>ML777963.1:305253-317490 GCA_009831015.1 Picea engelmannii
AGGTTCCAAATGGGTGTTCAAGAATAAAATGAATGAAAAAGGGCAAGTTGTTAGAAATAAAGCCAGATTGGTCTGTAAAGGATATGCACAAGTTGAAGGTCAGGACTTTGATGAAACTTTTGCACCAGTGGCAAGATTGGAAGTCATCATAATGTTTCTTTCTTATTCATGTCATAAGAAATTTAAAGTTTATCAGATGGATGTTAAGTCAACATTTCTAAATGGAGATCTAGAAGAAGAAGTATATATGGAGCAACTTGAAGGATTCTCATTGACAGATAATTCTAATCATGTTTGCAAGATAAAGAAGGCCTTATATGGACTGAAACAAGCACCATGAGCTTGGTATTATAGACTGGACAAATTTCTACAAGACAAAGGGTTCAAGAAAGGTACTATTGACAACAATCTCTACATTAAGTATGAAGGTGATAATTTACTAGTTGTTTTGGTTTATGTAGATGATATTATTTTTGGTTGTACTAATGAATCGTATGTCCAGTGGTTTTATAACTCTATGCAAACATAATTTGAAATGTCCATGATAGGAGAACTGTCATATTTTCTTGGCTTACAAGTAAAACAAAGTTCTGCAGGAATATTTATTTCTCAAGAAAAATATTTGAAAGAGATGTTGAAGAAATTTCAGATGGAATATTCCTCTCCAGTTAGCACACCTATGGTGGTTGGTTGCAAGCTGAGTAAAGATGATATCTCACCTGATGTTGATCAAAGGTCATATCGCTCTATGATAGGCAGTCTTCTGTACATCACAACATCCCATCCTGATATAATGTAAGCTATTGGAATGGTAGGTCGTTATCAGTTTGCTCCTAAACAAAGTCATTTGGTAGCTGTTAAAAGGATATTTAAATACTTGAAGGGAACAATGGCTCATGGTCTATGGTATCCTAGAAATCATAATTTCCAGTTAACTGCTTATTCAGATGCAGATTGGGCAAACTGTGTTGATGAGAGAAAAAGCACTAGTGGAGGAGCATTCTTTCTGGGTGACTCATTAGTTGCATGGCTTAGTAAAAAGCAAGGATCCATTTCATTATCAACTACAGAGGCATAATACATTGCTGCTGCTACTTGTTGCACACAAATTTTATGGATGATACAAACTCTTGCGGATTTGAAGGTAACTTACACTGATCCCATTCCAATTCACTTTGATAACACCAGTGCCATTAGTGTCTCCAAGAATCCTGTTCTTCATTCCAAGACTAAGAATATTCCAATAAAGTACCATTTTCTCATAGAACAAGTTACAAACAGAATTGTTCAACTGAATTATATGCCTTCTACAAAACAGATTGCAGATATATTTACAAAACCATGAGAAACAACCCCTTTTGGATATCTTCGTCAAAAGTTGGGGGTTATAATTTCTTGTGTCTAATCTGTCACCTGGTCAGGGGGAGTACTTATTGAATATCTGGTGTATTTCCAAGATGCTCATAGTTGTCAGGGGGTGTATGTTTTGCAACAACTAAGGGGGAGCATGTTTCTTCTTTGACATTGATGTCAAAGGGGGAGAAAACAGTCCGAGAGGAGAGTCCGAATGCATGTGGGTGCTTTTGTTTCCATCAATGCCAAAGGGGGAGAATGTTGGCAAATATTTAACAGACAACACATGCTTGTATACTTGTCATTGATGGCAAGTACAACAATGAAGATGGTATGAGTACACAAAGTATGAAATAGATGGGCATTATGAGAAGATGCTGCAGAGAAGATTCAAATAAGCTCAAAAGAGATAGTGCAGAGGATTGTTGGCATATCATCGATGGCAAGATCAGAGTAAGTAGAATAAAGTAAGCTCAGGAGGAGAGGCAACATTTTTGATCGTTGGATCCCATTTACAATTCTCGATGACTGTCAAATCGAGTGTTGATCGGGGTTGCTCAGGAGGAGAAGCAACATTTATGATCGTTGGATCCCATTTACAATTCTCGATGACCGTCAAATCAAGTGTTGATCTGGACTGCTCGGGAGGAGAAGAAACATTTCTGATCATTGGATCCCATTTATAATTCCCGATGACCGTCAGATCAAGTGTTGATCGAGACTGTTGATCCCACGCCATTTTGGAGTTTCGCGACTCGCAACTTGGATAGGGAAGAAACATAACCATCAAAATCGTGATTTAATTGTAGCCATCAGATCAAGGTGTGATCTGGATCGTTGATCCGACTCCATTTTGGAGTTTCACAACTCGCAACTTGGAGAGGCAAGAAATACAACCACCGAAATCACGATATGCGAAATCACGATTTAATTGCAGCCGTCAGATCAAGGTGTGATCTGAACCGTTGATCCGATTCCATTTCGGAGTTTCATGACTCACGACTTGGAGAGGCAAGAAATATAACCACCGAAATCGCGATATGTGAAATGACATTTTAATTGCAGCTGTCAGATCAAGGTGTGATCTGGACCGTTGATTCGACTCCATTTCGGAGTTTTGAAAATCGCGACTTGGAGAGGCAAAAACATAACCACAAGAATGCCAAAATTGCGATATGATTTGAGCCATTGAATTAAGATCAGATCTGGACCGTCGAATCATAGGACAAGTTGCTGACTTGGAGTCAACGGAGGATGGTGTGGAAACTTGCGAGATGAGAAATCACGATATGATCTGAGCCATTGAATTAAGATCAGATCTGGACCGTCGAATCATAGGACAAGTCACTGACTTGGAGTCAACGGAGCATGGTGTGGAAACTCGCGAGATGCGAGATCACGATAAGATCTGGACCGTCGAATCTATGGAGATTTTAACCGTTGATCAGACTCAATGAAGTTTATAAACTCACAAAATATGAAGTGTCTTTTGGTACAACCTATGGTCACTGCCGGTGGTCACGAGAAGGGAAGGAGTCAGTTTAGATAAGCTCCATTTCAGGGTTTCGGGGATCGTGACTTGGAGAGTCGAGATGCCTCATCTCCAGATTCAGGAAATGCGAATTCGTGAAAAGAACTTTATGCATAAGCGCTCGGTCATGGCCTTGGTCATATAGAGGAAGGGGCTAACACAAAAAAGATCTGTATCGGAGTTTCAGAGATCGCGATATGAAGTGTCGAGACACTTGGCCACAAGAATGATGAAATGATGAAACCTGATTTAAATGCAAGATTAATAAAGTTCATCCAATGGTGCAGATAAAATTGAATATGATCGGAGGGCTACTGTTCTCTCTCACAGTTAATTCATCAGTTACGAATCAGTTAGCAAAATTGATTCATGATTCCTGATCAGTTGGCGTTTCAGTTGCTTAGACAGTTTTTGTTTTGCCTCAGAAGATTCGAAGGGTAACGACTGTGGGTGTGGTGCATAAAAGGAAAAGACATAGATGATGTGAGGTTGGTTGTTCTGGACGAAAAATGAATTAAACTGTAATAAAGGGAAAATCACAGGATGCGCAGTGTGAGACTGAGAATATGCACAGTGTGAGATAAAACTCAGAGAAGAGTAACAGATGAGGAAAAGACTTGAAGCAGAGCAGAATGACAGAACAAGTTGAAGCAGTGAAGAATGACAGAACAAGTTGAAGTAGAGCAGATTTGCAGAATAGACAAAGGAAGAGAAGAATTGCAGAACAGTTAGAAGAAGACTAGATTTACAGAACAGAGAAGAAGTGGTAAGAATTGATTTATCTGTGTAGTTGGTTGTTTAATTATTCATTTATATTCCGGGGTGGTTGGGAGGTGCTAGGGAGGACTGTTGTCCTCAGAGGTTCAAGTGGGAGATTGAACACAGGGAGTTGTAGCTTCCATCTGGTTGCAGCCAGAGAAACTAGGGTGGCAGGGTGGTGTAAGGGAGAACAAGTGTTCTCTGTTATATAGGTTGGAGCCTGTGTAACTGGAAGTTGCTTCTTCCATCCAGTTGGTGCTGGAACATTAAGGGAGTTGGTGCTTCCTTCTAGTGGGTGCTAGAGAAACTAGAGAGTTGGTGCTCTCAAACAAGTTGCAGTTTGTAAAACAGAGGTAGCAGCCTCACATTGAGTTGGTTCTCAATTAAAGATGATGTAAAGAACTTAAAAGACTACCTATCATTTCGAAGAAGAAGCGGTTTTCTCCCTTTATGGTTTTCCTCATGAAAATCTGTCTCTGTGTATACCTTATGTGTGACTGATGCTCATTACTTTTATTGTCCATATGATGTATAATGTTGATGATCACTTCAAGAAATATTAAGAATGTATTAGTAGACTTAAAATTGTTTAAGCACAATAACAACTGATTCACCCTCCCCTCTCAGTTGTCTTAGTAATTTCAACAGTTTTTTGATGGCTCGCTTGACAATGACAGAGGCAGTGCAAGAAATGATAAACTTGTCGACGTCTCGTCGAAGTCTTTGCCAATAAAAACGTTTCTGTAGAATGGCCACATTTTTCTCCACGCCAAAATGTCCTACCATTCGACTATAGTGAGCCTCCCAAATCAACTTTGCACGCTCGCTTGTAGGAACATAGAGGTGGCCCAGATGGCATAAAAGTCCATCTTGAATGTGAAAATTGGTGACATTCACACCTATACCCAAGAGGTGATAGGTGGTGGCGAAGTCAGGATCTCATTGATAAAGTTGGGGTCACTCAGATGCCTCATGCCCATAAGAATGGAGCATGGTGGTGAGTGCAGCTACGAGAGGTCGACTAAGGCAGTCATTGACATGATTTGTGCTCCCTATATTATACTTGATGTTGAGATGGAACTGTTGCAGGTATGTGGACTACTTTTGATGGAAGTCGTTCTGCAACTTCCCCTTTGTCTGTATGAACTACAAAGGCTTGTGATCAATGTGGATGATTGTCTTCATTCCCATAATGTAATGTTTTCATTGACGACATTCTTTCACAATGGAATACATTTCCTTGTCATAGTTGGGGTATTTTTGGATGATATCTGATAGTGTCTAACTATGGTATGATACTGGATGACCATGTTGAGTGAGAACTGCACCTACAACATAGTCAGATGCATCAGTCTCAATCTCGAATGATTGTTGCAGATCAGGTAAGGAGAGTACTGGTGCTGAGCACAAGCGATGCTTTAGATCATCAAATGCTCATTGTTGTGCCTTCCACCATGCGAACGTTTTCCTGCCACCACCCTTGGTCACTTGGTTGAGGGCCCATGCAATATGGGAGAATCCCAACATGAACCGTCAATAGAAGTTGGAAAGTCCCAAGAAGATCCAAAGCTCGGTTAGTGTGGTTGGGGCTGACCAGTCACGAATGAATTGGATCTTAGCTGGATCCACATGTACCCCATGCTCATGAATAATGTAGCCCAAGTATTGGACCCTATTCATTCCAAAAAATCATTTTTCCAAGTTGGAATATAGGTTGTGCTATCATAGAGTGCTCAAAATCTCTTGAATATGCTGCATGTGCTCCTCCCAAGTTCTACTGAAGATGAGGATGTCATACAGATATACCACCACAAAAGAGTTGTTGAAGGGTCTCAATACATCATCCATCAACCTCATGAAATTTGTTGGTGCATTTGTTAAGCCAAATGGAATGACCAACCATTCAAAGAGACCTTATTTAGATTTGAAAGTTGTCTTCTATACATCAGTCAGTTTGATGGGAACCTGGTGGTAGCCAGAATTTAGGTCAATATTGCTGAAGAAATTTACCCCCTTGAGTCGGTCAAGAAGGTCATCAATTCGGGGAATTGGGTACTGATTCCTGACTATGATTTTGTTTAATGCTCTATAATCAATGCAGAGCCTCCAGGTCCCATTTTTCTTCTGCACTAGTACAATTGGTCTTCCGCAAGGGGAGGAGCTGGGTATGATGTGCCACTTTTGAAGAAGTTCTTGGATCTAACGCTTGATTTTGTCATTTTCCATCAACGAGTAGTGATAGACTGGTCCATTAGGCATAGGTGCACCGAGGGTTAGATCGATTGTATGCTTGACTTGGCAGTGCGTCGGTACCCCAGTGGTTGAGGAGAAGATCTCTCTGTACTCTTCCACAATCCCATCCACTTGCTTCTACTGCAAAGAGAGGCTCTGTATAGTGGTCACGGATTTGAAAAAGACCTTCTACTTATTGTGAGCACAGATCTCAAAGAAGACGAACTTCTCGATCTGTGAAATGACCTTACTGCATTGCTTAGGAAAGATTAAAAAAATAGTGGTAGGTGGTGTTACCTCTGGTATCCTGTAAATTTGTCTACCCAAATTAATAATAACACTGCGGGGTCTAGAATCATACATAGAATGTCACTTCCACAAATATGGCTGTCCTAAAACAACATCACAAACTTCAAGGGGACAAATATCACAAAATACCTCGTCTTTGAAGTGCTTGATGCAGATATCTCTTCCTTGGCGAAGCTAGTCGATAGTGTAGGGCTGCGGGCACGGTGTCATCAACAGGTCTAGTTGCTTGATGACCTCTGCTGAGATCAAGTTCTTCCGACTTCCATTATCGATAATGAAATGAAGCGGAGCCCCCTTTACCCACATATGTGAGTGAAAGAGGCGTTCCCCTTCCTCTGGTTCTTTTGGTTCGCTTGGATAGACTTTGGTGGTAGAGACAATGGAGCTGGGTGTGAAATAAATAACCCAATTCCCTCCTTCTAGATTTGATTCAATGTAAGAATCTGCCTTTGACTCGGAAGCTTTTATCTCAGCCAGTAGTGACTACTTGGAGTGACATTCTTTAGTGTTGTGCTAATGGATTTTATGGTATTCACACCACTTTCCCATGTCCTTCTTTGAATTCTTATTACCCTTCCTTGCTTCCGACTTGGATTGGTTGTTCTGAGAGTGACCATCTTGTCTCTATCCCTTGTTTTGTGGGTTGGGGCCGCCTTTGCCCTACTTCGGCTGTGAGGAGTTTGCAGATCCGAAATCTCATCTCTTCTGCTTAAATTTCTACTCTATATTGACAACATATCTATAAGATGCACCTAATGATGCGATGTCTAGAAAGTCCATTTCTATTTGAATATATCTATGTAGACAACCGCGGTATTTGAGCACCGTATGTTATTCAAAGTCTTTGATACCCAATTCGGTGCACATCATATGGAAATAATTGGTGAAATCTGGTACTATCTGGTGCCTTTCCTTACACAACGTGGTCCATCTTGTGTACTGGTCCTCGTAGCTTCCAACATAGTAGTATTTTTCTTTAATGGTATCCCTAAAGGAATCCCATGTGGGGGTGACTGAAAATATTGCAGATTCCTTTATTTCCCTTTGCTTAGAGTAAGTATCCCACTAGTCCTTAACATGGGGGACGACCTTGAGGAGTGAAAAAGTAATATTTTCCCTATCGGGAAAATTGTGTACCGAAAAATACCCTTTGAGCAGATTCAACCATTTATCTACATCATCCACATGTATCAATACTTCAAATAATGGAATATCAAAATTTAATTTTATCTTGAAGGGGGTTGCATGGCCGCTTGATTAAGATTTTTTGGGCCCTTCATTTTTATGGATAGAAGTAGCCCATGTTATATTGCAACTTCATTTTGGAGAATAGAAGTTGCGCAAGCTGCCGAGGATCTGGACAACAGACAAAATAAAGAAATAAAAAGTGGTTGGAAGGACAACACAACATCAAGATTGAGGAAAGAAGTTGCAACAAGATCAAGAAGAAGAAATAACTCCCCAGTTCTAAACCAACAAACCTAAAGATCAGATTATATATATGAGACTGATAGGATTGTAAAAGGTTGATGTTATCATTGTTGTTGTTATTGTATGAGAGTCACTGTTGTAATGGCATATATTGTTAGCATAACTAAGCTTTAGAGATCTGGGTAAGAACCAGACGATCAATGTATCAAAGTTCTGTATCAATATAGATGTAAAGGAGCAAGAGACTGTAACAATGTCTCCTAGCATCCTCTGACTACTTGTGTATGAGAATCAAGCTGTGAGAAGAACATGATAAGTTAATATAATTAGATGCACAGATTTTTGATACATCTTGTGTATTTAGTCTTCTGAATATATATCGAATGTTGCTATGTATTGTCTTTTATGTTTGGTATTCTTTGTTCCTTATGAATGGTGACAAAACTCTGTTCTCTTTATTCTTAATTAGGAGATGTCCATAACTGTTACAGGGTTAATCTTTCTTGTGAAAGACTAACATAAATCTTGATAATTCAGAGGTATGTCTAAGTATTCTCCTTACCATTCCCTATCTTTCTTGTCTCGGTTGCACTTTGGGTGAGACTTCTTCCCTTCTAGGAAGATGAAAATTCCAGTGCTCTAGACTACTTTGGTACCTTTTGTTGGTAACTTAAGAATGACCCTAGTTTGATAACTTTTACGCCAACAAAATGGTTATGTTACAAGGCCTATGTTTTAAAAGGGAACCTGTGAGGATAATGCTTCCACAGATCTATATATCTGAGATTCAACAATGGTGGAAAAGAAATTGTGATGCCTTTATATGGAAGGAAGCAGAGTTGTGAGGTAAAAGTGAGAGGGATACAAGATATTCTGCCTTTTATTTAGAAAGATTGAGTGACCAGTTTGAGATATTCTGGGTAAAATTCCTAGAAGAACTATTCCATTGGATAGATAGGCTCCAGGAAGATCCAAAATTCCAAGAATGCATCAAGAAGACTTGTACTTGGGATACTGAGAAGATCACAAGACTTCATCAGCTGGATCACCAGATCACGTGAGCAGTTGATTTCTGGGTTAATACGACTCTAGAGGGATTTATCATTGAATTCGCAATCGAGAATCACCAATATTTTTTATGAGCGGAAGAAATTTTCAAGAAAGGTGCACGTGGCAAACTGTCGAAGGAAATTCCCCTATGGATCAAAGTATTCTTGATGGAGGAGGGGATGATACCTATTACCTCGACTGAGATGGAAGCCTAAACACCTACGCTTGGGGTAGGGTGATTTTGGGGTATGATCATGACCTGAGAGGGGGAAAGGGTTCTTTGAAAGATGGGGGAAGATCAAGAAACGAACGCAAGAAACGAGCGAGCCTTAAGGAGAGCCGACATTGTTGGGAAGTGGTGGCGCGAAAATATAAATAAAGCAATGAAGTAGTTAGAGGTGTTGCAAAATGAAATCAGATCAAGAGGAATAGATGAAAGAAAGAAGGAAGAGTTGAGGAAGGTAAGAAGACAAGAAAGACTGGACAACCTAATATTACAGTAGAGAGAAGCGTAGATAGGAAAGAGTCCCTATATGGGTGGACGAGAGGAAGAGTATGGAGAAGCAAGGGAATACAAATCATATCTGGACCTTGCAGGAGATTAGGAAGATTCATCCCCAATATTAGGAAACATCAGGAATTAGGCAGATAAGGTTGCTCCATAGGAAGAAAATGAGATCCCCCAAATCAAAGAAACCCTCCCAGAAGTCAGTGGAACCAACCCTAAATCATCCGTCCCCCAGGTGTCCTCTATACCTGTGGTAAATTCTACACCGCCTACTTATGCTAGTTCTATTATGTTGCATTTAGTTAGTCAAAATCAGTCTGTAAGCATAAAAACCGGAAGGATATTGGGATCTCCAAGCATCTTGCAACTAGGGTCATTAGGTTTCATTCTAATAGTAGTAGTGAGACCCACAATGGTTGGAAATATGGGAGGATCGATCGCCCGATACCCATAATTATGGGGTAAAGGGGATGAATATGTAGAGAAACACTAGTTATTATATGAATCCATTTGGAGGTCCAGAGGGACTCTCGATGTAAACAAGTTAGTAGAGTTTCATACTACCTTGAGGGGCTGTGCTCTCAAATGGTACATGAAGGCTATTGAACTAGGGGTGCTAGGACAAGTGTTCACCCTTGTCCAAGTGTGTTTGAAGTTCATCGCCGAATTCAAACTACCTCAGTCAGAGCAACAAGCTCTCTCTGAGTTGCGAGAGATTCAACAAAGGGAGGGAGAATCTGCCTGGGAGTAGAGCCAGAAATTTAAAGATTCTATTGGGAGGCTAGTGCATCCAATTCATGAATATCACCAGAGGGAATGGTACATCCAAGGATTACTACCTCTGATGAGAATTCCTTTATCGCAATAGCAGATAACCACATTAACAAACACATTGGAACAATCGATGAAGATCGAAGCCATGGAAGGTTATACAGGGAGTCTGAGAATGACTAGGAATCCAGTAGATGCAAATTTCTCACAACTCCAGGAAAATATATCGACATTAAGAAAAAATATCCAATAATTAACCACACCAAGACTAGGATGACCTCAAGTTTGGTGCACAGGATGCTACACAGAAGGGCATATGGAAAATGAATGTTAGTGCATGAGGGGAATGAGGCCTCCTCACAATCCGATGGGACCCTCTTTAGGAACAACGAGAGGAGTTGCACAAGTATCTGCGACTCCACCATTCCATACACTTGGGTTATATAATACCTTCCTCGATGCTCAAGCATCTGAGACGACTGAGTATTGTGAGATTTGTCAGATACATGGGCATGTACCGAGGCAGTGTCCTATTATGCAGAAGTACATGACTACGCCCAATGCAATACATTGTGAATTCTGCGCATCTCTGACCCATGCTACAAGTTAATGTAGAGCATTGGACACACTTGCTAACAGATTAGACCAGACAACGTTCATAGTAAATGAAACCCCCTAAGGAACTGGAAGAGGCCAGGGAGGTGGATTTAGAGGAGGGAGAAATGGAGGCAGAGGGCCGAGAAAATGTTATAACTACAATGAACAAATTCATTTGGCCATAGACTGCCCTTACCCAAAATGACCATGGTGCTCTTATTGCAGGAACAATGGCCATGCAACTGAAGATTCCCCATAACTGATCGCGAAATGGGAAGATTGGGTTCGTCAACGAGGAGATAATATCATAGGCTCATAATTAAAAAGGGGAATTGAGGGTTAGATACCTAAGATTAAAATTGTTACTCGTGGGGGAGAAAAAACTAGGGCAGATGCAGACAGTCAACCCAAGATTCAGAAAGTTGTTCCCAAATATGACAGGTATGACCTTGAAAAAAAGAAGTTATTTTTCAAAGATGCAATAGAAATATTTAAGAGTATCCCCACTCTGGAGATAATAGAGAATCCTCCTAAAGTTGTGTCTCAACCTAACCTTGCGCAAGACCCTACCTCACCACCATCACCTAGAAACTATGTAATTCCTAGGAGACGTCTTGAGCAGTCTCAAAGTGTAGTCAATCTTTGGTTTCAATTATTCTTTGATTTCCTAGGGGATGACCAACTTACTGAGAAGTTGTGCAACACCCTGTACCTAATATTGGGAGATGAGGGAACCCCAGAAGCCATAATAANAATAGAGTAATTCAATCCTTTTTAACCACAAATGCAAGTGTTATATCAATGTATCATTATCATCCAACAGTTGCAGAGTAAATAAACAATGAACAAATGAGAAATCAAACACATACAAAGTACACCAGTGTTTTTACATGGAATTCTTTAGTGTGTTTTATGCAATTCCTCTAGGTGTCACTACTTGGAACCTCTCAGAAAAGGAGTTATAGCAAAAATGACATACCTTGTTGAATTCATGATTATTATAGAGAGTAACCTTGTAGAGCGTTCCCCGCACAAAATATTTGTTGTATGCATATGAAAATTGTACACATAATACTACAGACTGTACTCTAACCAACACAACTAGTATTACTGAATTTGGATCTGTTATGAAGAAGTTATGACATTTTTACTCTGAGACACCTGTTTTAGACTAGTTTCAAGACCAGCCACAAACCCTATTTTCCACGGAGAGTAACTCCAAAAATACAATGACCCACAAGGTGAAATTTGTACTAGATCTACTTGGATATGTTTCCTCAATGTCCTCCCAATTTCACGGTCTGAATCATTCTAGAAAAAACGTTATTGTGAAAATGGTGAGATGAACTGTAAATAACATACCTTAGAAAGAATCATCAAAATAATTTATCCTCCCTTGAATTTCGGCCTTCTTTACTTCACATTCCCTCTGAAATTCGACTTAGATATCCTTTGGTTACCTCAGTCACCTGTAGATATTCAATATTCTCAAGTGTGATTAAAATGAGAGAGCCTTGCCTCTTATTTATACTTTCATCTAGCTTCATCCAGGGGTTACCTTTTAACCATCTTAACCCACTTTCCTTATTTTAGGGTTGACCCACTTCTAACCACTTGTCAACTTAGTAATTTATCCATTAACTTTATTATTTAAATAATTTATTTTGTATTCACTTTGAATTATAGTACACTCATC
>ML777963.1:317540-334189 GCA_009831015.1 Picea engelmannii
TATAGTACACTCATCAATTCATTTTATTATTTACCTTCTAAAATCTCTTAAACCACTTTGACTACTTTGACCTTTTGGGGCTTCTAGATGATTCATGAGGGTTCTCCAACTTCACATGGCCATAACTCTCTAACTGTGAGGAGTTATGTGACGTTCCACATACCACTGGAAATGGAATGACATGTTCTATCCATATAGAATAGTCTTGTCTACAAATATATCAAAACTGATACCATTATCCATAAAAAAAACTTGGGTCCATTACCCAAACCTGGGTTCTCCAACTTTTCATGGCCATAAATATCTAACCGTGAGGATTTAGGTGAAATTACACATACCACCAGAAATGGAATGACATGTACTATCCATCTAGAATAGTCTTACCTTCAAATATATTAAAACTCATACCATTATACATGACACAACCTTGGGTCCATTACCCAAACCTTTGTGCTACAAGAATTCACTACCAGAATTTCTCCAAGGGTTGACATCAATCACTAAGGGTTGACATCAATCTACAATATCACTCTCCAATGGTTTACATAAATGACAACCAACAATCCATACCAACTCTCCATCAAGCTAAGCCAATTGTCTGACAATCTCCCCCTTTGGCATTGATGGAAACACCAACATTGATGGCAACACTTAGTCATGATAACATTCATGCTTATACTCCTCATCAATGTTTCTATCTCTCCCCCTTTGACATCAATGGAAAAAGTGTCTTTCCATATGGGGCTGCTCCCCCTAACTAAACTATCCATGGGGATACTACCCTTGACCGAACTCTTCCTGAAACTAATCTCCCAACCTATGGTGCTTCCTTGTGTAGATCTAAGACATATACGATAAGCATTCAAAATCATTCATTTTGGGTTAGAACTTACTCCATGTCTCTGGCGAAGATACTCAAGGGATTCTCTTGGAAGCGGTTTTGTAAAGATGTCTACCACTTGTTCTTTTGTGCCCACATATTCAACTATGATGTTCTTCTCTGCAACTTGTTCCCGTAGAAAGTGATACTTTATTGGAATGTGCTTCATCTTGGAGTGCATCAATAGGTTCTTTGAGATACTAATGAAACTTGTATTATCACAATATATTGGAATGGGATCATCATACTCAACCTGTATATCTGTCAGAGTTTGTTTCATCCATAGAACCTGTGTACAACATGCTGCTGCTGCAATATACTCTGCCTTGACTATAGATAATGATAGTGATAATTGTTTCTTTCTTAACCATGATACTAAACACTCACCCAAGTAGAACGTTGCTCCACTAGTGCTTCATCGGTCATCAATGCAACCTACCCAATCTGCATCTGTGTAGGCAATAAGTGATAGATCCTTTCCTTTTGGATACCATAATCCAAAATCTTTTGTTCCTTTGAGATATTTGAAAATCCTCTTCACTGCTAATACATGTGATTCCTTTGGTGTTGCTTGAAATCATGCCACCTGTCCAAATGCTTGCATTACATATGGTCTGGATGTTGTCACATATAGTAAGCTACCAATCATTGACTTGTATTTCCTCTAGTCTGTATACTTTGAATCATCATCTTTTCTCAACTTGCAACTGGTTTGCATAGGAGTGGTAACTAGTTTGCAATCTTCCATTCCTAACCTCTTTAGCATTTATCTGATATCCTTAGTTTGAGAAATAAAAATTCCTTGGTTGCTTTGACATATCTGAAGACCCAAAAAGAAGGATAGTTCTCCAAGTAATGACATTTCAAATTCATTCTGCATATCCTTTGCAAATTTCTGGCTTAACCTATCATTAGTACTTCCAAAGCAATATCATCAACATAAATTTCAATTAATAAAATACTACCTTGAGTTACCTTGATGTAGAGGTTGTTGTCTATGCTTCCTTTCCGTAGTTCGTAGGGAGTTTTGTCATTGTTGTTTATGAGCATTAATCTGTTTTGAATGTGAACTGTTTTATGCATTGCATGTGTCCAAAAAATATCTGTCAATTTGGAATCCATTAGCATTGTTCGAGCCATTTCCTGTGTAATTATCATCCATTATGATAATGTTCCTTTGTTTCTAAACCACTCTCTGAACCAATCTATGAATCCATGCTCTTGTTCGCTATCATATATCTGTCCAAACCTACTAAGTGTTCTTACGAATCCATCTCTGTCCATATTTTCCAAGACTCTACTTGCACAACTGTCCATAATGCTGACCCATTTATCACTATACTATCATGAAGTCTTGATTAATCTATCAAACTGTACTTCTTCTAATTTATGGCTCTGGATCGATCTTCTCAAACTCTACAAGCTGCTCAAAGGATGGTTCTTTGGTCTGTCACAACTATCGCATAGACTCCCCCCGTCTAATATTCATATTACATGGGAGTCTCTAAGCCAGATGGCTCAAAACAATTCCTGCTCTGATGTGTATTCATCGTCATCTTCATCATCTCTCCGAGCTCTGACTTCTTTCTTTATGTCCGTGGATTCATCTTTCACTATAATGCCTAAAAGTACAATCTCTTGAACCTGTTCCTTATTTCCCCGCCCTTCTTTTCTTTCAGTTATTTTCCAAACCTTTCTGTATTTGACATCTTTCTTTTTCTCTGTATAATTTTCTTCATCTCATTTTATTTCCAATATTGCGATCTCTGGGACCTGTTCTTTGTTCACCTTTTCTTCGTGTTTTCTTATCCATACTTTCTTATATCTGATATCAATGTTCTCTTTCATGGAAGTATTGATCATGCTTCTACAATCACTAGATATGTGTCTATAGTTATGACATTTGTAACATTCAATGTTACATGGGGCCACATAGGCATTTCTTGCATGAGCATTTTTATAATCCCTGCAATCTGCAACCTTATGTCCAAAATTAGTACAATAAAAACAATGACCATAAAAGAAATTTTCATACCTGGGAGTGAATGATCTTCTTTTTAGTGTAGTCCTTCTGAAATTCTACCTTGACTGATCATGATCATGATTGAAGCTTCTTTGTGGCTTGAACATGGATGGTTTTCTTGAAGATGTATCTTTATTAGTTTTCTTAGATTTTGGTTGACCATGATTCCTTCCTTTGAGTACCTCTGCATAACTCTTTCTATTTTCTCCATTCTTCTTTTCTAGCAACCTAGAGTGCTTCTCTTCATTCTCTACAACTGATGTGGATGTTTCTGTCTCTTCAACATTCTTGTTGAACTTGACGATTTTGACTCTTAGTGTGACAACTTCTTCTTCAATATTCTCAACCTCTTCTTCTTTCTTCATTATCTGAGACTTCATGACCTCTTTTGTTCTCTATGCTTCTTCAAGTTGGATTTTTAATGTAATTATTTCTTCTTTGAGTCTTCTCTCTTCTTGACCAAACTCTTCCTCAAGTTGGTTTAAGTCATTGGTTCTTTCCTTGAGATGATCCATCGATATCTTTTCTCTCTTTTCTGCTTCTTCCTTCTATGCTGCTATGTTAGCTTCTAAACATTTCTTTTGATATTCTAGAGTTTCTTCAATTCTTCTGTCCTCTTCTAGTTGAGTTCTTAAATTCTTGATGACCTGATGATCTTTTTCGGAACCTTGAAAACTTTCCTTTTTCTTCATCAATTCTTTCTTGGATGACTTGTTTTCTTCTCTTTCTTTCTTTAGATATTCAATTGCACTGATCGATTTTTCTCTATAATTAACTTTTGCTTCTTCATACTCTTCCTCTTCTGAATCTGTCTGACATGATGAGCATCTTTATTCTTATTCTGTACATGCATCTTCTTTGGCATTTTATGATTCTGTGATGGGTGAAGAATAGACATTATGTAACTTATCCCAAATTTCTTTGGCTGATGAACATTTACCAACCTTTTCTCTTACCAGATTAGGTAATCCTTCCCAGATGAAATCCATTGCTATTTTGTTATTCTTCTTCAATTCCTTCTTGGATGTAGTCTTTGGCCTTTTTGAACTATCATATCCTATAACAACTGATAGACAAATATAATGTCCCCGTGCTTGTAAAAATACTTTCATCCTTCTCCTCTATATATCATACTTTAAACCATTCTGACCATTAAACATTGGTACTCCATTCTCAGAATAATCCATGATCTCCTTTCAATGGTTAAACTGTTTCCTGAAGGAACCTGCTTTGATTCTAATTGTTGGATTACTAAGAGGGGGAGGTGAATCAATAATAGAGTAATTCAATCCCTTTTAAACACAAATTCAAGCGTTATATCAATGTAGCATTATCATCAAATAATTGCAGAGTAAATAAACAATGAACAAATGAGCAATCATACACATACACAGTACACCAGTGTTTTTATGTGGAAACCCAAAGTGGGAGAAAACCATAGAATGATTTTTATTATATTTCTTTAAGAATTACATTCATTAGAATCACCAACTTCCTTTTTTTTCCAGTTGCAACTGGAAGGAGGCTACAACCCCCTAGTTTCTCAGGCTACAACCTAAAGGAAGCTTCGACTCCCTAATTCTCTGGCTACAACCAGAAGGATGATACAACCCCCTAGTTTCTTAGGCTACAACCTGAGGGAAGCTCCAACTCCCTAATTCTCTGACTACAAGAAGAAGGAGGCTACAAACCCTTATGTCCTCTGGCTACAACTAAAAGGTGGCTACAACCACCTGTCCTTGCCTTGTCCAACCGACCTGACGTATAAGTAGAATGATGGAACCACTGTCACACTATCACTGTGAGATATATTGCTGTAAACTTGTACCAATCAACCTGCACCAAAAAACCTATACCAATAACCCGAACCATGCATCAACCATGCATCAACCATGCATCAAACTATACCTCAACATGTACCATGAACAAGTGCATCAACCATGCACCAAACCTGTACGAATAACCTGTCACAACAACCTGTCCAAACAACCTATCACAACAACCTATCCAAATAACCTATCACAACAACCTATCCCATCAATGTTATCAACCAATCATATCTACTCACTAATATCAATCACAAATACAACTTTGAAAGACGTGCATCAACCAAGCATAACACACCAACTCATAATCATCACTAAGATCAATATGTGCTTCTAATAATATACCGATACAAGTATGCTACATCATCCATAAACCATGTGTCAACAATACTACTAACAAGTGCCTCCAACCATGTATCAAGTATGTACCAATCATGTATCAACTACTCATCAACTATGACTCATAAAGATGTACCAACATCATCAACTATACACCTCATGTATGTGCCAACTCATCAACTACTTGTCTCAACCATGTACCCAACATGTACCTCAACCAAAAGCCCTAATCAATTTCATCATGCAAATCATATTTGTAACTCTGTAATAGACCTGGTGTATAATATCACATACCTACAAACCTTCCTTAACTTTAACAACAAGAGACTAGCATTTTCATCAAACTTTTTTACTTTAGTCTCACATGACTAGTTTTGGATTAGTCAATAACCCTAACTTGAAATAATCATAACTATGCACCTGTAATGAATAAAGATCTGAAAATAGTACACAATCATCTTCAGTGTGTTTTATGAAATTCCTCCAGGTGTCACTACTTGGAACCTCTCAGAAAAGGAGTTATAGAAAAAATGACATGCCTTGTTGAATTCTGGCTTATTCTTGAGAGTGAACTTGTAGAGCGTTCCCCGCATAGAATATTTGTTGTATGGATATGAAAATTGTACACCAAATACTATAGACATTACTCTAACCAACACATTTGGTCTTACTAAATTTGGATCTTTTATGAAGAAGTTATGACATTTTTACCCCAAAAAACTTGTTTTATACTAGTTTTAGGACTAGCCACAAACCCTATTTTCCATGGAGTGTAACTCCAAAAATACAATGATCTACAAGCTGAAATTAGTACCACAACTACTTGGATATATTTCCTCAACGGCCTCCCAATTTCATGGTCTGAATCATTCTAGAAAAAAAGTTATTGCGAAAATGGTGATATGACCTGTAAATAACATACCTTAGAAAGCATCATCAAAATAATTTATCCTCCTTTGAATTTCGTCATTCTTTACTTCACGTTCCATCTGAAATTTGGCTTAGATATCCTTTGGTTACCTCAGTCACCTGTAGATATTCAATATGCTCAAGTGTGATTAAAATGAGAGAGCCTTGCCTCTTATTTATACTTTCATGTAGCTTCCTCAAGGGGTTATCTTTTAACCATCTTAACCCACTTTCCTTATTTTAGGGTTAACTCACTTCTAACCACTTGTAAAATTAGTAATTTATCCATTAAATTTATTATTTAAATAATTTCTTTTGTATTCACTTTGACTTATAATACACTCATCACTTCACTTTATTATTTACCTTCTAAAATCTCTTAAACTACTTTGACCACTTTGACCTTTTGGGGCTTCTAGATGACGCATGAGGGTTCGCTAACTTCACATGGCCATAAATATCTAACCATGAGGAGTTATGTGACATTCCACATACCACTAGAAATTACATGACATGTACTATCCATATAGAATAGTCTTTCCTGCAAATATATCAAAACACATACCATTATCCATCTAACAAACTTGGGTCCATTACCCAAACTTGGGTTCTCCAGCTTCTCATGGCCATAACTCTCTAACCGTGAGGAGTTATGTGACGTTCCACATACCATCAAAAATGGAATGACATGTACTATTCATATAGAATATTCTTACCTTAAAATATATTAAAACTCATACCATTATACATGAAACAACCTTGGGTCCATTACCCAAACCTTTGTGCTACCAGAATTCACTACCAGACTTTCTCCAAGGGTTGAAATCAATCACTAAGGGTTGATGACGCAAATGCGCACCAACCTCGTGGGCACGTCCGCTCACATAGGACCTTCCTCTCTTCTTGGCCCGAAGAACTCAAAGGTTCTCCTAATCCCCTATTGGGAATATTCCTACCCACAGATTCTCTTCGTCTTGCGATCCTCTTCCTCAACTTATCAGAGGATCAAAACTCGCGACTTCGCAAGTTCAACAGTCGAGCGTTACACCCTCGGATCCTTGAGACCCGATGGTCAGTCAACTCGCTGACTTCTCCTTGAGGGATTTTGCTACTCGCAGCCTCGCTACTCGCGATACCAAACTTTTGGTTCTCCAACCTCCGATACCCGAGGTACCGAAACTCCGATGCGCACGTGTGACTTGACTCGTCCACACCCGAAACTTCCCTCGGGACTTCCGCGCTACCGCTACCTCTCTCCCTCATGACTTCGCTACTCCCGAGGTTGAATAAATTTCCTGTCAACTTCCAAGGTCCGAGGTGCCGAAACTCGCGACCTTGCTCCCTCGTGACTTCGTGATTTTCGTGGCTAAGTCCCCAAGCCTTTTCTCACGAGGTTCCGATGCACGAGCCCACGCACAGATCTAATGGTTCTCCACGATCCAGATCCAATGACTATTCACCTCCTCGCTCCTCGCATCCTCATGACTTGGGATACCCAATACTTGGGCTCTCACCCTGCGAGCTCCCGAGTTCACGAGATCTTTAGATCTCCTCCACCTGTCCTTCCCAGATGGATGCTCCTGATCCACTCGCCACTCCACTGCCTCGTGACCTCGCGTCTCACGAATTTTAACACCAAACACTTGGGTGTTCACCTTGCGAGCTTCCGAGATGCGAGATCTCTTGATCTCTGCCACATGTCCTACTCAAATGGACGGCTCCCAGCCTCCTCGCAGTCTTGTGACTCTCCTTACCAAACTTAGGACATTTTTCTCACGAGGTCCCGATAGGCGATATCGTGAACAATCCAACGGCCCTGACTGACTTAGATCAACAGTGCTTCCCCTCCTGAGCTTTGAATCCTCTCCATGCCTATGCTGTAACTACCTCGCACCTCTGGGAGATCCAACGACTCTCGAAACTTCATGAAATCTCTACCAAAGATTTCGTCCGTCCATTCTCCCCTTGAGGATTCTGCGAAATAAGGCAGTGTCTCTCCACGAGACTCGTTTTCTCATTCGCCAACCTGCGACGCTTTCCTCCAAATTCCAACCGCAACTTCCCTGCACTTAGTCTTCAGGGAGTTCAGAGGTCTATTCCTCCTGAGCTTTTTCCACAACTTCAACAGTCTCTTAGGAAAAAGAGATCTCTGTGCACGCACTGGCAACTCTGGCCTGAAACCTTTCACGGAATATACTCCCAGTGCTCTTCTTCAACGATATCACGGAGGTTCTATACCTTCTGATCTTGTTCTCGACTTCTCAAGTCCTTCAGAGAACTTCTTGCGCGAACTCCTTGCGGCAAATCTTCCACAACGTCTAAGTGTTGAATCCTTCCGACTCTGCGCAACTCTTGCAGCAACAGTCTTTGATTCCCTTTGCTCAGATTCACAACTGAGACTTTTTCTTTAGCCTGCGCACTCCTTGCATGGCTTCAACAACCCACCTCCACTTCTGGGTGAATGAGAACAAGAGTTAAACTACCGAGCCTTCATCAATGCACTCCTTGTGGATGTATTCAACTGCACACCTTACAGGAATCTCCTGGCTCAGATAGAGAAACAATTGAACTCCTTGCTCTCCCTTTCAGACTTCAGTTTGAAACATGAAATCACATGCACAACATATACAAAGCAAATGCATAACAAGAAAACAAACATTCATGAGCATAACATCAGTACATAGAGAAAACAACACAAACCATGAGCTTGAATCAAAGCTTCCTTCTATTAATTCAAATGCCTGTACATGGGTGTTCTTCATACAACATTCTTTGTTCTACTCTTCTCTTCTCCTGAATGCTTGATTATTATTACAATGATACAATGAGGGTGTCTATATCCGTTTTCCCTCTCGAACTCTAAACTATCAAATCTAGACTTAAAATCCTATCTACCAGCATTAAATCTATTAAATGCCTCCTATCTACTTCAGACAAGAGCGTATGGCTCGAGGTCTGATACAATATACAAAAGGCGCTCCTTCATAAAGGATTCATTAAAGACTTTTGCTACAATCCCAAAGCACTTCAAAATTTTGGGTCGGTTTATCTAGCTGATCTCTGCTTGATGTGCTGGCTCGCTTGATGAGTTGGCGATGCTCCTGCATCAGTTGACATCAATATACAATATCACTCTCCAATGGTTGAGATCAATGAAAACCAATAATCCATGCCAACTGTCCATCAACCTAAGCCAAATGTCTAACACCTCCCTAAGAAGAATACCCAGATAATACAAAGAAGAAAGGTGCGAACATGAAAATAATTTAGGTTAGAAGCCCAACTAGATGATTTTGAAATCAAATATGTCATGCTAGATTTAGGATTAGATGTCAACATCCTACCCAAAAAGACATGGGAAGCTTTGGGAAAACCTTAGTTAGTATATGCCCCCATCCAATTGAGAATGGAAAACCAGTACTACATTTTCCTAGTAGGAAGGCTGGAAAATGTGGAAATAGATGTTGCGAGAGTTAAGACCATAGCTAATTTTAAGGTAATTGAAATCATGGGAGAAAAGGATCCCTACCCTGCTCTTCTCTGGATTGATTGGGCATAAAAAAACTATGCTATCATTTATCTAAAGAGGGACACCATGATGTTTGAAGCAGATGGGATAAAAGTAGTTCAACCCTTAGATCCAGGTTTAGGGCCTAGATGTATTGAACTTGTGGACCACAATATGGAATCATATTCTCTTGACCAATTATACACCATAACATCAGGAACGAGACATGATTACATAAATCCTACTGCAAATGGATGAGTAAGTTGGAGAAGCATATAGTTTGCTGACGAGGATTCAGAAGCAACATTTGACAATTGGCAACAAGGTTCATATGAGCGATTCTCAAGGTGATGCACAACTGTCAGAACAACAAGATGGATTGGAACCAAGGTCAGATAACCCCTGACATATGATGGTACCTCAGAGGTACACAGTTTTCTTTCTGACATGGAGGAGAAAATAATGACGTGTCAAAGGATTTCTTTTCTTGACTTAGCTTTACAAGACACACCCGCTAGATGGTTGACCACCCATAAAGCCTCGATTATGGAGTGGGAAGACACAAAACAAACCATCCAATGTCGATTCCAAAGTAGGGATCAACTGAAAGGAGAGATGAATATAGATCTTCAAGATGCCCAATTGTTGGACAAACGATTTGACCCTAGAGTGCATATTGAACATTTCTTAGAGCAATGGAGAGTCGCAGAAGTACCCTCTCACCTATGGGTTCAGGTATTTCTCCATTCATTGGGGCCTATTCCAAAATCCTGGTATATACATGAAAAGGTCAAAAGACAAACAAACTGTTGGAAGACCTTAAAAGAATTTTTTTTCAAGGATTTCTCCTTTACAAGTAAGTGCCCTGAGCTCAACACAGTGCTTCAAAGGAACAGGGAAATGCTTTTTACTGACATTTACAAAAAGAGATCATAACTAATAGTATGTGCTGAACATGTTCATTTGTTTCAGTCTAGTTTGAGCCTTGAAATTTATAACATAGTTGTACCTTGCTGTAAAGTTGAGAAAGCCCTGGAAAAACCCGATGATTTAGAAGACCTTAGAAAATTAACCATTAAGGAAATGAAAGGTAGTGGATAGATTCAAGATACTGTACCTAGTTACAGTGATAGCTCCCATAACCACCCACTGAATTTGCAGAAAGTTAATATAGGGAGTGCAGAGAATCTTAATATATCTTGTATAGGAGATTACTAGGATGAGAAAACTATGAATGAAGTACATAACATGTTGCGGGTGTATGAGGACTTGTTTCCAAAAACATTCTCTGAACTCAAAGGTATAAAAGGAGCCATGGGAGAAATGAAAATTGACTTGAACCCAGATCAATACCTATGAAACACAAACCATACTGACTTAATCCTAGAATAAAAGAGAAGGTCAAGAAAGAAGTGGACAAAATGATTGTGACGTGACTTATTTTCCCAATCGAGGAAGCATAATGGATTAGCCCCATAGTTTTCCAGAGTGAGAAAGGTACATAAGACATTTGGGTCTATGTGGACTACAAAATTCTGAATTCTATGTGTGTGCATGAACCGTTTCCAACACCTTTCAACGACAAAGTGTTAGATCAAGTTGCAGGAAAAGAGTCTTATTCATTTATAGACAGATTCTCAAGATATCATCAAGTCAGAATCAGAAAGGAAGACAAGAATAAGACTAAATTCATAACTGAATGGGGATCATTCGCATACAATGTAATTCCCTTTGGTTTGAAGAATGCGCCTGTAGTCTTTTCTCGGATTGTGATAAAATTATTTTGCGAGTTCATCCACAAGTTTGTAGAAGTCTATATGGATGATTGGATGGTGTACAACCTATTCAAAGATCATATCAGGCTACTCTGGTTAATGTTTGATATATGTCGTGAAATGCAGATATCTATGAATCTAAGGAAGTGTATTTTATGTGTACCTCAAGGCAATCTGTTAGGCCATATTGTATGCAAAGAAGGTGTCTTGGTAGACCCAACTAAAGTTGAGGTCATTCTAAACATGTTGCCACCTACAAGTGCTAAATTTCTATGCTTTACCCTAGAACATACATGATCTTACCGCAGGTTCATTAAAAGATACACAACTTGATGCAGACCCCCTATCCCTCCTCAGGGCTGCACGACCTCCCGGTCAGGATCTTCGAATTCTGGAGTCGGAGTGTCTCTCCTGGTTCTGAACTGGAACCTCTAACACTTTGTCCATAGAATCTTGTCTGTATTTCACCTGTGAAAGCTGGTTTTAGGCAAGCCCCCCCCCACTCCTCATGATCGCAGGCATGACCACCAGCTTAGTTTGAAAGGCGCATCGCGTTTCTCGACCTCGAGGTTTTTCCAAGGTAACGAGTCCCTGGTTCCTCTGATCCTGAAACCCCAATAAGGGCTACAAGAGGCTAGCTCCCCCCCTTTCCCCGACTCACGTGACTGTAGGCACGTGACCACCAAATTTACCACAGAGCGCTTCGAGCTTCTCCAAGTTACGAGAGCCAAAACCGTGAAGACCGAGATCTATGGTCCAGATCTCCCTTCGATGAATGACGATGATCGATTCAACGTTTCACGTTTCACGACTTCACCCCTCACAAGGTCTGTTCGTTCCTCCAAGTCATGAAAGCCAAAACGCTTCCCTATTGTGGATCGATGACTCTAAGCCTCCAAGATCCAATGGCCTGAATCCTTTCGGGATTTTGTAGGTCAAGAGTCCCGACTCTTACCTTTTGTATCCCTGGTCGCAAAAATCCGAAATACCCCCACACTATAGATCGACGACTCCCAACCTCTGAAGATCTGACAGTCTGGATCCTTTCAGGGTTTTGTGGGCCAAGAGTCTCGTCTCTTTCCCTTTGCGTTCTCGGTAGCCGAAAACCCAAAATGGGATCAATGACCCAGATCTATTGGGGTCTGATGGCTATTATTCCCCCTGAGAGTCGAGCGTTGAAAGGTCTCCCCACTAACCTACTCACAAGTCCTCTCGATCCAACAACTCATGGGATTTCGCGTCCCTCCCCGAAGGCCCTCCGCCGTCCATTTAGGTCCTCGTGGGTCTTTCTTCTTGGGCATACGCAATGTTGAAATTTGCGTGCATGTCTCACCTCAGTCGACCACTGACCCTTCACCGCAATCTGATGGTCAATAGTGCTCCCCCTCCCGATATTTTTAATCTTTCAGACTTAGAGGAATTTTCTAAGTCCCTGAAGGCTCCGACCTTCGCTCTTCCTAGGGAAATGGGTTCTTGGATCTTTGATAACACTTCTTGAAGTGTTATTCCTCCCGAGCTTTGCCTGGTGCAAACTATGATTTTTCGTGCACTCCTTGCGTCTAAGGGAACTCTATAATTAAGATCCAAGGGATTTCTCATAGATAAATTCCTCCCGACCTCCTGGCGTTCTCTTCTTGCTCGATGCACACCTTGCAGAGCTTCAATGAAGAGAAACAATTGAAATTGGAAACTAATAGTCACTGTTCCCTCCTCTCCTATGGAGATTCATTCACTTGTTCACAAACAAAAAAATAACAAAGATTTCAAACACAATTCACACATCGTGCATTTGGATCAATTTTTCCTCTGTTATATTCACAAGTGCCAAAATGGCTACAAAACATATTCTGATTACAATAGCTTTGAAATCTTGCGGCTTTTGCTAACTTGTAGTCCCCTTACACTATTCTCCCCTATCTTGCAGCTCTCTCCATCTGGGCGTACAAACTTCTACTTAACTCAAAAAGATTTCTAGGTTTTCCCCTGGCTACTTGCCTACTCTAAAATTCATCCTATGCTATCTTAGTCTCGTCGCACTCTAGATCCGTAGTGGAAAATCCTGCTCTGCTTGCGATTTTCAAAACGTGTCTCAAAGGGTAAAATTCGACACTAGTTCAAGCGTGCCTCCAAAGGTAAATTCCGATGCTGAGTTAAGGAATATTTCAAAATCGGCTATAGTTGCTAACGTTAAAGTTCTGGAAGAACTCCCACGTGCTGAGTGGTCTTGCCTCTGTGTGCTTGCCAACGATGCTCCTGCATCACAACTATCACCGCACCTCTAGAAACATTGTTGAAGAAGTGCGAACTATTTCGGTGGACACCAGAGTGTGACAAAGCATTAAATATTCTCAAATAAAAACTAAGTACTACACCTATCTTAATATTTCCCAATTGGGAAATTGAGTTCCATGTACATGTGGATGCATCAGGCATCACCCTCAGAGCCATTATAGCGCAACTAGGGGAAGGAGACATTGACCACCTTATCTACTTTACCATCATAAAACTTTCTCAAGATGAGTGCAACTACACAACCACTAAAAGGGAAAGTCTAGCTATGATTTATGCATTACAACAGTTTAGACACTACTTGTTAGGCTCTCATTTCAAGTTTTTTACCGACCATTTTGCATTGAAGTACCTAGTCAATAAACTAGTACTTGAAGGAAGAATTTTCAGGTGGCTATTGATTTTTCAGGAGTTTTTGTTTGAAGTAATTTTCAAACCAGGAAGATGCAATGTAGGTCTAGATCACCTTTCTAGATTGGAGTCAGGGGAAAGTGGTGGAGCAGTGGATTACCAGCTCCCAGACGTGGACCTATTCTAGATTGAGGCCATCTTAGAGTATCTTGAAAACATTGCTATCTTCCTCAGTACAGGGACCTGCCCATAAAATTACTCCGCAACTCAAAAGTGACATATGGTGGTTCATGCAATAGACTATCAACTGATCATGGGAAAACTTTACAAATTAGGACTAGACAACATCCTTAAGAGATGTGTCTTGAACCATGAAAGGCAAGATATCCTGTGGAAATTCCATAGTGGAGTTGCGGGGGGACATGTTGGAGGTAAAGCTACTACACAAAAGGTACTTCAAGCTAGATTGTGGTGGGCTATGTTATTTAAATATGCTAAGGAGTATGCTAGATCTTGTGACACCTGCCAAAAAGTAGGGAATCCATCATGCATAGATGAATTACCCCTTCAACCAGACATAGCACTTCAGGAATTTGAGAAGTGGGTTGTTGATTTTATTGGACCAATCAACCCTCCGAAGCACTCAAAGGCCAGATACATCATCACCACAACTGATTACCTCACAAGATGGGTTAAAGAAGAGGTAGTTCAAGACTGCTCTACATATATAACTTCTATATTTATCTTCGAGAACGTTATCACTCGGTTTGGATGTCCTAGTAGTTTGACCAACAATCAAGGTAGTCACTTTATCAACAATACAATAGCAACCTTGACAACATAATTTCTTATACAACACCATAAGATTAGTCCCTGCCATCAACAATCTAATGGTACAATGGAAGAATTAAATAAAATTATGGAAAGAGGACTAACAAAAGTATGTTGTGAAAACATGGAAGACTGGGATGATAGAGTTCCAACAGTCTTGTGGGCTTACAAGACTATCACGAAGAAGCTACAAAGGTATACTCCATTTTAGTTGGTTTATGGGAAAGAAGCTGTTGTACCTGTAGAATTTATTACTCCTAGTCTCTATATAGCACATGCTACACACATGAACGATGATGAATCAATTGCGCAGAGGATTGTAGACTTGCAAGTGTTGGAGTTACTTCACACACACCTAGGATTTATTTTTCCTAAGGTTATTCCTTGTTTATTAGTCATAATTAGTCATTATCCAGTCTCCTATATTTTAGGGGAGAATATTCCACTTGGGGAATATTCTCTTTCAGTTGACACTTCAATTTGACTAGTTGAGTTGAGTTTAGATGTTGCATTGGTTTTGTCACCATGCAACATTGGGATCATCACCAACTCACTACTCTTTGTTCAACCAGTTAACTAAAGACTAGTTGACTAGTTAACTTAGCTAGGTGGCAGTTTAGTCCCGTAACTGCCTGAGAGACTAGACTAGGTGGAAATTTACTCTTGTAACTGTTGGTGTGTGTCCATATCAATTTAAACCACCACTATGGCTCATTAGTTACTCATTTATCCTATATATATTGTAAATCATTCATTCTTTGAGTGTGGAATACGGTTAATGAGAATTCTTCCATTATTTCTCTTTTGTTTATTCTTTCTCAATTTCTCTCTGCAAATGTGTGTGGTATTTTCTAGCCAGATCTATTCTGTGCAGGTTCAACACATTTACATGGTATAAGAGACGATAGACTAATAAACCAAATCTATACCAAAATATTTTGCAGGTACAAAAGATTTAAGACAACAAAAAGATGGATTATTCGTCGAAAATACTTCTCACGCCTCATAACTATTTGGAGTGGAAGCCAGAGATTCTACTTCTTCTCATAAGTAGAGGCTTATACCAAATAACCATGGAAATGGAAGTAGAGACTGATTATACTGATGAGAAAAATGACTTTCTCAATAGACAAGATATGGCCATAGGAAGTATCGACATGTCTGTTTCTCCAGAACTTTTCCATCAAGTATACGAAGAATCACAAGTATCAACTCCAAATGAATTATGGACCAGATTGGAGGTTCTTTTTGGGAATAAAGAATATTGTGAAGATTTCATGCAGGAGGTTGAATAGATAGAGCCAGAAGAGAAGCCATCAGAAGATCAAGCCTCTTATTATGAAGAATCTTCTACACAAGTATTTGTAGAAATTAGTATTCCAATAATTGAAGATGATGTCTACTCCATTTCGGATTTATTTTTTGAAATTCATGTGGAAGATATATGGCATGCATCTCAGGAGTCACATGCAGACACTTTTTCATGCACCATGCATGCATGTCAGGAGACAAAAAGAGAGCCGCTCACTTCAGACGCCATCCTGATATTTTCTGAGAAAATTTTGCAGAAACAAATTGGATATTTGAATTCCTCTTGGGAAAATATCCAATTTCAAAAACAAAATCATCCAAAATGGAGTCCAGGAACTGAAGTTATGATCATTTCAAAATCAACAAAATTTCAGCGTTTTTCCGGAAATGGCCATACGGTTTTCAAAATTTCATCCAAAATTTATTTGGATATTATTCATTACAAGAAGATAAAGTGGATATGTGTGGAAATATCAATGATGCATATACTTCATCAGGTCCATGCAGACATCTACATCTTCAACAAAATCTTCAAAGAGCACAAACTTGCATAGTTGCGAGGTCTTCTTGGAGTGAAGGACACGGTTGCTTAGCAACTGCTTTTTGT
>ML777963.1:348969-370965 GCA_009831015.1 Picea engelmannii
TATATACCAAGGAGACATTTTCATTTTGAATCATCTTGGACTTGAACATTTAAGTGGGGTAAAAGGAGGTTTCCCCCTCGAAGAGGCTTATTATCTGATATTATCTCTTTTTCAAGGCGTTGAGTACTTTTCTAGAGGTTTTTTTATGCTATATTGATGTTTGGTTCTTAACATATTTTCCGTAGAGCAATGTGTAGAAGACACTACAATGAGTTGGGCACCTTTTTTGCTGAACTAGTTCCTATTGGACTATGTTGAAGCCCAAGATGAGGGGAAGGAGTTTCACTACTCTTGGCTACTGATCCTGATTACCTTCACAACATGGGCAGAGCCAGAGGACGCACAATTCTTAGGGCTGAGGGGGAAGCCGCGCATAGCGGAAAAATACCAGAACTTTTGGTTCTCACTAATCAAGAGGAGGCAGATGGACACCAATGTAGAGTTTTTTTTATCTATGGTGAAAGAATTAGACAGAGGATCCATAATGCATTGCACATAATGCCATAACTGGTGGAGGCATACTTCCCAATCACATAATTTTGCACAGATAGACACCACATGTATATAAAATAAAAGAAGGATCCACGAGAGGAATGGGTCCAAACAAAGTATAAGATAACCTAGGAAGACATCGAGTTGGTCATGCAAGATTTGGAACCATATTGGAAAACACCAATAGAAGGGATGCAACAACACAAGGGGAAAACGCCAAAGTAGCACAACACCCAGATGTAGAAACAAACCCTCCAGGTAATGGAACATAGGGCACCGATCAAGGCAATGATACAAAGGAAGCACCAAAAACATGGACAACTGATCAACCTACACAACCCCTACATCAAACAGGAAGGAAATGGTCGGACCAGAGCATAGGGTCAACCACGCGGAAGAAGCGAAAGGCTCAAAATACACAAGTCATCTATACCCTAACGGACAATGACATGGATCAAATTGGGTACAAACTAAGGGATTTCATGGAAGCAGTCCTTGAAGAGATGACAAATCAACAAGAAACACTTCAAACAAAGGTGCATGATCAATGCTCGAGGCTACAACAATTACTAGAGACAATTCGATTGGCAACGACGCTAGGAGTGGGAACAACCCAACAAGGCATACTAGGGGAAGCATGAATGGGGGTATCAGAGCACATAGTACTCAAACTCCCAGTACAAACAATTAGGTTATGAAACCTCGTAGTATAAGAGCAGCTACATGCACTAAGTCACATGGACCTCGTTGTATCCCATATTCCAATGGAAGTATTACATGACTTGTAAACAAGGATCACGTAGGAAATATAGTATTGAGTAGATACTGCAACCAACGAGCAGGACAAAACATAAGTAGAGAAGGCAGAATTGAAGAGAAAGTACACCACTACACTATAGGAAAAGTGCACAGTAGAACAACGAGTAGAACTCACAGTAAAGGAGAAACGAAAATAAAACAACGTGGCAGAGAAAGATAAGAGGGAGAATATTGAAGCAAAATAGAAGGCTAAGAAAACCCAACAGGAAAATAACACAAATGAGGAAAGGGATAAAGAAATAAAGGAAGGAAAAAAGGAAGTTGAGCAATTGGCACAGAAAGTTCAAACAATGGTACAACAATTATAGAAAGAAGTACCAGAAGTACCAATGGTGGTAGAAGCCACAATATAAGAACAAGTAGGAAATATTGGCAAGGTTATCTAGGGCCTTCACAAGAAGATCACATAATTGGAAGTGAACGCAACACTAGGGACACCACCAGAAGAAAGAGAGAAAAGGGAAAGGACTGCACAGACAATGGTGGTGAAGATTAAAAATTTATAACATGAGTGTATAAATATATGTGAAGAAGGCGCACACAAGTAGATAGATATGACGAACACCCTGGAGCTGCAAGCGTTAGATGGTAAAATAAGATTTGCGCAGGAACAAGTGAGTCAAGCCACCAAGCGCGCACATACTCTCCCACCCAACGAAATAATGAAAACACTGCTAGTGAACAAGAAACTATATATTTTAGTGGAACAACTAAAGGAAGAGCATTGAAAGGTTACATAGGAGTTGCGACCACGACAGGATGAGGCACTCGAGGTACTAGAGGAACTAGCTACCGTGAAAATCAACATGACATTAGCAATGCAAGAAACTGAGTCCAAACTAAATAGCATAATGATGTAGAAAATGGAAGAAATTGTGAAGAAGGAGGTCGAAGTCACATCAGTAGTACAAGATACGAAGGAAAACCTCCAGAGAGTCATTGAGGCATGGAAGAGAAAGACATAATAGGCCTAAGTGGCTCGAGATGAGCCACATGTGAGCGTTGGGGGCTTGTTGGGTAGGCTAGTTTAATAAATAACAGAGAGAAGAAACAATGCAGATAGAAAAGGTGCATTATCAAGAAGATCAAAAAAGAAGAGAGAAGAAAGAGAAGAAGATGAGGGAGAGAAGGGAAAAAGGTCCCATAAAATCTGAAAAAAACTAGTCGAGCATGAGCTGTATCCAGCTTAGAATGGGTTTTCACCAATTGAGCAGGAGTGGGAGCCAACTCATTATGAGCTAGCAATAAAACCTGAAGTAAAAGAGAAGAAAGTAGAGAATTGAGGGAGAATTATGAAGAAAGAGAATTGGAAACGACAACAACGACAATAGAGAGCATAGGCAAAGCCGAAGAACTAGAAGAGTTCTGAGGAACTATTGTGATTGTAGGATATTTTTCATAAATCATCTATGAATGTAAGCATAATGTTGTATATTGAACATCTATTGTAGCTTAGAGCACAAGTTTAGTTCCTTAAATATAATAAAGAAGCAAATATTTTGTGGATGTAGCCCAGGAGGGGGTGAACCACGATAATTCTGTGTCGAATTATGCTGTGGAATGATTATGTGTGTTTTTAATATGTTAATTCATGTCTATATGATGTTAATTCCCACTTTTACTATGGATGGGTGCTTAACTTTACTGATAATGTCAAAAGATTCATGCACAGTAACGTCAATTGTAATTTTAATTGTTAATTGGTGAGAATATAGATTGATATGCATAAAGAAATAAGTAACAAGGATGGATTAACTAGAATATAGTGTGCGAATAAGTCCTGTAGGTATGACATAGTGTGTCTCCCTTATTTCCCTCATCCCTGCAAAATATTGGTTCTTGCATTCCTCATAAAGATACCTTCGGTGAGACTTTGCCTGCTTGCAGGTGATGCCAAAAGGGTTGGTATCTGTAGGTCTTGTTGGACAACTTACTTTGGACCCATGGTATTGAACCTATCCATGTGCGTGTTCCAACACCTCTTTGATATAAATTTTATGGGTACAGATAGAAGGATGGATTCCTTTCATGTCTTTATAATCCCATGCAAAAGCTTCAATAATTTTTTTCAGTACATCTAACAATTTTTGTTCATATTGACTATTGCGTTTGTTCCTGATTTTGAGTGTTTTTGTAGGGCTGATTTCTATGGTTTTGACAGTTGGATCTTCTATCTCAACAATAAATAGATCTATCTGTAATTCAGTGTTATTTTCAGCAGAGACTTCAGATCTATTATCATCATTTATCCCTTCTATTTTCACATCCTTCGGATATTGATTTTGCATAAAATTTTCAAGGAAAGTGTCCTCATCAATTGTACTATCAACCAAGGAAGTTTGAATTGTGTAAATGGAGTATGAAGTTGTTTGTGTCAGGTCTTCCTTCTCTTCCACCCACATAGGCATATTTTCAGTTATCAAACATTGGATAGGGGGATAAAGAACACTTTTTTTTTGGGAAATGATATCATTAATGGTCATATTTACTACTCTACAACTAATGTATGCATCTACTATGGACAACCAAGGCCTTCCCAAAATGAGAGGATATCCATTGGACTGAGACTTGGGTTGAAGGACTAGGAAGTTATTAGGGTACTCCCATGAGTCAATGGAAATTATGATATCTTGCAACATGCCTTCAGGTTTGACTGTGGATTTATCTGCAAGTTGTAGGATAGTTTTAGGGTGTTTCTCAGAAATCCCTGAAGGTTGAGTTTCATCATGGTATCTCTGGTCATAACGTTGATTTAAACTCCTAGATCAATAAGACTATTTTGTACCAGGGTGTTGTTGATATGGACACTTCCTAAAGGACTCCCTGGATCTAAGTATTTAGGTACAATTAACTTCCCAAGCATAAGGCCAACTAGTTTCCCTACAACATTTATGGTTGGAGTATATTTTCTTCTTCTCCCTGGTCTTCTAATACATTCTTCCTTGATATACTTATTGAAAATGGGCACATCCTTAAGATATTGTAAGAGATGGATCTTTATGTAGAAATTTTTAAGCTCCCCTAAAAGTTCTTTTTCCTCAGATGTATAAGTTTTTATTTATTGTAATATTTCAAGGTAAGGAGGGGCTTGTGGTTGAGGTAAGGTAATGTTTTCTTTCTCATATTATTCATTTTATATGAGCTTTGTTTGTTGTTGCAATATTTTTATTGATTTGAGATTTATCTCTTGTAATTCCAAAGAATAAGTCTTATAAGTTGTATCATTGTTGTATACAGATTGGGCTTGGTTATTGTTAGGATTTTGAGCAGGTTGAGCAGGTAGATGAGGTTTCTTAGGAGGAACACTACTTGGATAGTGTTGTTTTGAGGAGGAGGAGGAGGCAATAATGCAGGTTGTTGGAAATTTTGTGGCCTCCATACTTGTGATGGTTGATTCCACTAATTTTGTGGCAATCTAGGAAAAGATTGGTATGGAGGAGGAATTGGAGGTCCATGTTATTTCCAAGGGTTGGGATTAGTCCAAGGTGATGGGTTATACCATGGTTGAGGAGGAATTTGAGAATTGTATGCATAAAATTTTTGAGCATGATTGAAGTTCAAACCTGTTTGGAATGGTCTTGGTGCTCTAGGCCTCCTTTGATTGATGAAGTATAGTAACTCCAAATTCTATCCTGCTCCTCGAAATGTAGATTTCATTGCTAACAAAGAAGGGAATTTTTTAGTTGGATGATTTTCCTCACAAATTCCACAAAAATCTATAAGGTCTAAAGGGCACTCATTTCTAGGATGCCTTTTTAGTGCATTTGGGGCAACAAAAAACCAATGCCTTTTTTGCTTCCTCCTATTTCTTCTTGATCTGCATTGTTTCCATTTGCATGGATAAAGAGTGTAAAATATCAATCTTCATATCTTTTATTAATCCTCCTAATTCATGCTTTATATGAGTTGGTTTACAAGAGGGAGAGATCATAGCTCTACTACTTCTACCTTTCTTTCTGGAATACCTTGAATGGTTATTGAATATTATTTTGATATCATCATAGTCCAACTGGTAGATATCTCCATTAGATAGGAGATTCAATGTTTCCATCAGATCTTCTCTTACTCATCTAAGTAATACAAGCTTGAGTGAATCTTCATCTATAGTGAAATTTTGAGCTCTTTTGTAGCTTAGTTTAAATCTCTCTTCAAAGTCTTCTAGAGATTCATTAGGCCCTTGTGTCATTCTGAAAATCTCATCCCTTGTATCTATTTCTCTACAATAGTGTCTATATCTTTCACTAAAGGTGTTTTTCATTTGATCCCAAGTTGTGATACTATTTCTCTCCAAACTCATAAACCATATTAGAGATGAATTCTTCAAGGTATAAGGAAAAAATTTGAGCTTTGCTCATCAGTGGTGTAATCATATATCCTACATATAAATGAAAAATCAAACAAGAAAGTATCAGGATATTCATAGACAAGTCCATGAAAATGAGGTAAAGAAGAAGGATTGATATTTTCATCTTGGATTCTCCATCAGATTCACAAATAGGTAACTCAAATATTTCTTCTTCACCAACCATGACATGAGGTGAGGACTGACTCTCTTCTGAAATATTCTCAAATTCTCTAGCTTCCCTTTCAAAGAAACTTTCTAATGTTTCAGGACCAATTTATGGTTTGCCTCTATCTGTTTTTGTGGTGGAGTTTTTGGTAAAAAAATTCATTTCCTATATCAAGGTCTAGTCATTCATGGAAATCAAAAATATATATATATTTTTGTTTTTTAATGCAAAAAGAAAGTTTGACAAGGAGCTATCAATACTCACACAAAGTGAAATAACTTGGAAATTTACACTACAGAAAATCCATAGCAAGGTTCGCCTTGTGAACGAGTTATCCTTTTTACTCCTCCAAGTCACACAAAAGAAAACAAATTAAAAGAAAAGGACATGCAAACTTCAACACGTCCATGACAACAACGCCAAAATGTGATGGTCCTCAGAATAACAACAATTATTTATTGTACCCTTGGTCTCCTACTTTACTTGTCAACCCGAGGTTCGTACAAACTTAAGCGGTGATATGCACTATATGTGTAGTATGCAATTGTCGATAGCAGAGGGTTGGAAATGATCAAAGGTTGAAAATGTGTAGGAAATCAAATGACAAAAAGCAGTTCTGAACTAATTGCTTTGAAGGAAACACACCAATATGAAAGTACAACTAATATAAAGTGCATGAAAATAAATTGTTCTACTGCATCAAATATTAAAGAATTAAGAAAATTAAATTGAAGAAAAAGATGAATCTAATTTATAGTTATGACAAAGAACTGTGATAAAAGTAAAAGTTGTAAATTATGAAAGAAAAACTGTAATGGAAATGAAACTACACTAATGCATGAACACAGAAATATAACCCCTTGATCATTATAAATATAAGTGTGATTTTATTATTTGTTGATTATTTCAAGAAAATAAGATTAAACTAAGTCAAATTATTAAGCTAAAACAATCCTACATGAGATTTCTGTAGGAAATGTGCATTTCTACAAGATCTGCACCATTTCTATAGGATACTCCTACAAGAAGAAAAATGAATTCTGAAAAGGTATTGCAAGTCTTTAAAATCATTGAAAAATGAAGTGAATATATGAAGTGAATATATGGTTCTTATTCTTGGGAGGCACCTAGGAGTGCTCCAAAAGGTTATTGAACATTTCTACAGGATGTTGCTACAATTGGCCAGTTAGTTGAAATCTTAACATAAATGGAATTTTTTCATGCAAACCTAAATCTAACTTCAATAGAGAATGAAACACTATATATGAAACCACTAATATGCATGAAAAATATATAAATAGTAAAAAGGATCCTTGAGCCCTCTTGGATGGGCCCTACCCAAGAAGCACAAGGAACCTAAAAGAAACTTTAATGGACTGAAGGAAAACCATTTTATTTCATAGATATCAATAGTACATCAGGAACTTCAAAGTTCTTAGTCTTTAACAAAAAGTCTTGCAAAACATATCCATACAATGCTTCTTCAGAAATTTGCTATCTATCTCTCTTAGACAAGAGCTCGATATATAAATAGAGAGTTCAACCTCCCTTCCTAAATGAAGGAGAGTGGTGAGTAAATGAGGGATCTCAACTAGTTACATATGTATTTTTGAACTACTGTTGATCAAAAGTGGTCATAAATGCACAAGGAGCTCTCTTGGAGGTAGGTGTCGATAGTCTCCATTTATGTTTGGATGGAATCTCACTTGAGGAGACAAAATCCCCTGTTTTTAGGAGGTTGGTGCCCTTGACTCCTAGAGTTCGACTTGGTTGATGGAACACATGTCTTTTGAAAAAAAACAGTACTACAAAAAGGTATATTATACATAAAAATCCACCTCAATCATACATTCATTAAGCAACATACAAAATACCCATGACTGACTATTAAATATGGCCAAAAGAAAACATTAAGTCATTTTGTGGTGGAAAAATATGTCAAAGATGAGCCTTTAGAATGTACAATAATGAGGCTCATCAACTTTACTAGCATGAATTCACGATGAAAAATATATACAAATGAAATGCAGGATGCAAATGCTCTACCAACACTAATCTATGTTAGTTGAAATGATAGCTATAATCATATTTCCAGTGAAACTATCCTAGCATTGTATCAAAATTATACCCCCATGCTTCATCATAAACCAAAGTAGGGATAATTCAAGCACAAAAGGATCATGATTCGAGACATAGATCATACCACAACTAGTATTAAAATCCAAATCATGGAGGAGGGAGGGAGGGACAAAGTCATGCAAAGAGGTATCACCACAACCCTTCCCTATCCATCCCATGACAAGGCCAAAAGAGTAAGGAAAAGGAAAATCCCCATCCTTAGCTACCAAGCCAACACTTGAAGATTGAAAAGGGATGAGAAGGAACCTAAGGAAAACTCTAAGGTTTCCCATGGAAGAAGTGAGCATGAGATAAGGGGTCAAACCAGACCAAGAGAAATGTTTTTTCTCCCAACCCAAGGTTCGTTGGTCTCGTGTGTGAAACTGAAAGCTATGGCAACAAAACATGGGTTGAAATCAAATTTGTCCCACATGAAAGTGACCATGATGAAGAGAACAACCAACCATATCTATAGAAAAGTGGCAAGGTGAAGGAAGAGAATATTAGAAATTCTCATCAAAAAAATCTTGCTTTGGGTAAATCATGTCCTTGGCCTCATCAAAATTAGAGTACAATGTTAATGAAATTTTTTATTCGTAGAATGAAGCCAAGTGTCAAAAGAATATGTATCAAACCACCCAGGATATGACTGGAAATGATAATGGGAATGATGCAATAAGTCACCCTTGGGTGGTTGGAAAAAATATGTAATCATGTCATCTTCTTGTTGCCAAATATTTGAATCAATAGAAATCTCATATGGTTGTTCTAACAGTAAATTGAAAATGATATTCAAAATCATTAATGGGATCTTCATTAAATCCGTAACAAATCACATCCCATTTACATCTCCCAACATCTATAAAATCATCAATATTGTTAATCACATCATCAATTTCATTATAGCATGAAGGGACCAGTGTATCCAAGGGTTCCTCTATCACTTCTTCACTTTCCAAATCATAGAATAGAGAAACATAAAAGTATTGGAAAGGAGTATAAATTACCACATTCTTTTATTCACGTGCAGGAGGAATGGAGGCTTGGATGACTTCATCAAATGGAGGAGAAAATATCGACGCTTATTCTTCATGAGGAGCCTCTTCTTGGATTAGGTCTTCAACATGGTGCATTTCATCAAAGTGTTCTTCTTAGACATATTCACAAGGAAATGAATGTTCATGTATTTGAAGATATTCCTCATGATTCACCTCTTCATGTTCTTTTTCTTCAATCAAGTCTTTGTTATCTTTAATAGAATAATGAGGTAACTCTTGCTCCTCTTCAGGGGACTGGTGTCCCTCTTTATAGAATTCTTCCTCAATTTATTGCCTTGGATATGTGCAATATTATTCATCCAAGGCATGCTCAAGACAT
The DNA here is from genome assembly GCA_009831015.1 of Picea engelmannii. Classification (NCBI taxonomy): domain Eukaryota; kingdom Viridiplantae; phylum Streptophyta; class Pinopsida; order Pinales; family Pinaceae; genus Picea; species Picea engelmannii. The sequence continues at coordinate 358,287 of ML777963.1, forward strand.
GGAGGTTCTTCACTAATAAATCCTTTATCATTTGGAGGGGGAACTTCATTCGGGTTTGAATCTTCTTTAGAGTCATTCCATTCTTCCCAGTCTACGTTTAACTCAAATATCTTGGATAAAACCCAAGTTTGGTCATATTTTTCCCGTATGCTAGAACATAATTCCTTCACCAGGAAATATTCTTTAGAAATCTATTCCTATACTGAATTTTTGAGATTTGTGCACAAAGTTCAATCAAAAGATGTACATATTCACAACGATCAACCAAATGCTTGCAAAACTCTAATGTTATTTAACGTTTTCCTTCAACTTTTGGGAGAAGTATTTTCCTTGTTATTCATAGATTTCTTCGTATTCTTTAGGGGTTTCCTCTCATTGAAGGGCTACCTCAAGTTCTTGAATGATGTCTTCAGGTGTTTAATGACTCGAACCACAATTTTTAAGAAATTTTGTAATGAGACGTGGGAGGGAAGATACACTTTTTTGTTTGAGACATTTTGTAAGCCACATTCATATCACGATTGGTATGTTAACCAAAAACAACAATATATACACATATTCATGTATCAACCTTAATCTTGTTGTGTATATTATCAATTTTACAACATAGGTAACAACCAAGGACCCATCACCATAATGTTTTGGACAACCATCAGTCCATTATGAGAGAATACGATTTGGGTATCCAGGAAGACTATCAACATTAATGAATGGATACCTTTCATGAAAATACCATGGTGCCATGATTCCATCACTAAAGAATGTACAATTTTCAACACTGAGCCTGCATGGGCGAATTAACAGAGTGCAAAGATGAGATTTGCAGAGTTACAAGAAAACTATTTGACAGATTGTCAAGAAGAGTACGTTTGCAAAATGTTTAACAAAATTGTTGTAGTAAAATTCGAGGATATTTCATGGGTTTTGGCAGAATCGAACCTAGGAATTAAAATCCCTAATTCAAATCTCGTATTGGAAAAATTTGGGCCTGTAATTGGTCGAATTTGAAATTTTTAGTGCAACAATGGTGGAAACTGTAAAAATTTCTCAATTCGTGAATAAATTGGAGTGGGATTCATACCCAAGAATGTCAACCCATGGTGCACACAATAAATTTTTTGTTGCATAGGTTGAATTGACATTTATTTGGATGAAATTGGTTGAAATTATAAATTTGCAGAGCATCCATGGTGAAATTGGGGAAAAGCGCCAATTTCCTGTAATTAAATAATGGTAAATTCAAAGTGAAAGAGTCCAATTTGAAAAACAATAGACCAATTTATATGTATAGGGATTGAATATGACATATTATTCTTTATTGCAGAGTTTCTTTGGTAGCCACAAAAACAATTTTGAAAATTGGGTGGTTTTGGGAAGATTGTGAAAATTTCGAAAAATGGGAAATTGGGAATTTTTCCGTACCGTGATGTCATCCTGACATGGAGATTAGGTGTCATTTGATGTGGAATTATGATGACGTGTACTTCCATGGTGGCTGGTAAACAATAGAAGGTACACAATGTTAGTGGTAAGTGTGAGGCGTCATGACAACTGGCCCCACAGAGGCGGTGTTATCCTACCCAGTGGAACTTCGAGTGTAGGACACACATCAACCCTACATTTATTTTAGGGGGGTCGAGTGGGTTAGAATTACCCAAGGTAGGGGAGGTTTAAATGCATGGATGTACGACACATATCCCTAGCACCAACTAGTTTTAGGTCTTTTGGCCCCTCCCCATTGTGTTAAAGTTCAGTGGCGCAAGGGGCGATGAAATGCGATGTGGATCGTCGATCCCTCACTGGTTCCCATCAAACGACGACCGTTAGATTATGTCGGCATGAAAATTCATGCGTGCATATTAAATGGATGTGGGATGGGACCTTCCCATCCCTGTGACCCAATAAAATATGACCACATGGCATCCAAGTTGTGGGACCCGAAAAGTAAGGTGAATGTGCTAGGTAATAAAGGAGTAACATAGAGAAGAAGAAGGTGGAGGCCAAGGTAGGGTCAGGGTGTCCAAGAGGTGAAATGGAATCCTTCTACAGGTTCCACATGGACTTGGGTTCCACATCATCATCCGAGTCATCTTAGGTTAAGCATATTTTAAAAATATTAATGAAAATTACCAGAAAATTTCGGTATTTTCTAGGTGTTGAATTTGCAGGGAATTTTTTAGGCCCTAAACAATGTTTGTAGCTACTTGAAAATAGTGCATCCAATGTGTAATTTTTATATCTCTAATGAAATATTTCGGTGATATATTTCTAACGGTATATATCGTTTGTCAAACGAAGTTATTGTGAGGGAGTTATAGGTCAAACAATGGAGGGTAAAATTTAATACCCAATTAACTTCTGAGGGCCTTAACTTCCTGCTTAGGAATAAGATTGAGGCACATGAGAAGTATATGGAAATATATTGATCCATAGAACACATTCATGGAGCTAAATTAATTTTTTAGAAACATAAAAATGTATAGGAAGGCATAGAAGGTACCTGTAGCACTCAGGGCCAAAAATACTAATTGGCCTAAAACTTCAATAGGTTGTATCTAGCATCCTAGAGCTCAGATGAGGGTGGAACTTGGAAAGAATGTTCAAAATATGATTATGAAGGAACCCAGTTGAGATCCTATCAAATTTATAAAGTAACATATGCAAATGTGCATAGGCATTGCACATGGTTGAAAGGTGAACAAAAGGACTTTGGGTAATAATCAAATGACTATAACTTTCTGCTCAAAAATCAGAATTGAGACAGAAAGCAGTCATTGGAAAGGTATTAGAAAGAGGATTCCATGTAATCACTCATAATTGTGATATGATCAATATAATTTGTAGGAATTAAAAAAGAATAATTATGGTAACCAAGAAGAGACAAAATTGTACATATGTTACCATAATTATATGCTTGCTTTCACCATAATTTTTAGAATTGTTATCTTATATAATAAATGTGTTGCAAGCAGAGATTAAGGCTGATAATAAACCATAGAAAATTATATTTAGAAAAGGGTTATCTTTAGGTATGAGGAACATGATAGGTCCGATTCTTCAAAATGTGGAATTATTGCTTGAGGAAGCTACCAACTAAAGATGACTATACTCAGTGAGTAATATATAAGACTTTCAATGGAACTATGATTGAAAAAGACTTCAAGATGAAAAATATGCATACCAATTGGGTATTTTGATTAAGAAAGAGACCATCCATGTTTCATGATAAAGCATGAGTAATGGGTATGCATGAAGTTGAGAACATGGAAGTGTGGAGAGATGGTTTTTATAACGGGTGAGTAGATTGAAATTTAGTTAAATATGAACAAAGGTAATGAAGGATTTTTTTTTATGACAAGGATTCCTCATAAGATTATCAAAGACCAAGACAAAATAATATTAAGGTATGATTCCAGGTGTAGCCATTAAGGCTTGGGGATCCACTACAAAAAAAAAATACACTCATGTCAATCATAATGCTCAATGGAATTTGGGGGTAAGAGTATACCATTAGTGGATGAAGTAATGAACGTCCATTCACTTTGGAGGAATCCAAGGTATATAAAAGTAAGTACTTTATGGATAGAACTATTAAAAAAGGAATGGTAATTCCATGTGCTATTGTTTGGATAAAATGGACCTGGTGTATACATGGAGAAAAGGGAAACACATCCAAGGATCATTCATACAGTTGTGGGGGTAGTACCTCCATTATTGTCATCAGATTAGTGCAGTGGAAGCATGGTGTGAATGTTATAACTTCAGGGGTGAAATAATGAAAAACAAGTATGCTAAAAGTGCCAACATATGTATAAATCAATACACTATGTGCATATTAGTTATGGAGGTATGTAACCATACTTCTAGGGAAGGAATTACATAAATCTCAGAGCATTCCAAAATTGGATAAAGTTCAAGAGTAACTGAAAGATAGTGGAAAATGGTACTACTAGGTGGATTCCAAGTTATTTGAATATGTTGTAACACTCCATAACTGTGACACTAATGAAGAGGAGTATTGAATACATTCCAAAGGTGATGAGTGCATTGCCAAGGTACCATGGGATGACATGTCAAAGAGAACCGAGCATGGAGGTGATTTCCTAAAGGGATATTAATGAGGAACCATGAAGAAGAAAATAATTTTATGCTTGGTATAGAATGAAAAAGATATGGTACCTAAAAAGAATCCATCTCAAGAGGAAAAGAACTATGGATAACATTCCAGGGGTTGGAAGTATCACTATAATTTATTATGGAAATTAAAAATAGTGATAATTACTTCCATTTAATTCTATGCAGCTAGAGAAGAAGACATATGTGCATCATTATGGCATGTTGAAATTTGACTATGCAAGTCAAGTTGAAAACAAATGGGTCAAGAATGGAGAAAATAATGGTTCAAGCAACTGCAAGTGTTTAAGTGTTCATAGAGGGAAAGTTGAAAATTAGTTTGGTCCAACAAGTAAATGAATGTTGAAGATCCAAGGTCAATAAGAGAGCATGCATGGTTATTTAATTTGATCATGTGGGTGTTGGGTCAAAGGGATCCATAAATTGAGGAATGCTGAAATTTAATATCAACATAGTATTTGGCTGGAAACACAAAAGTATCCCAAAGTGATTGGGTTGGAAAGGTACTCAAGACAGAACCCAACATGTACAATGATTTTAGAAAGAGTACACAAGGATACAAGAACTAAATAAGATTTGAGATATCCAAGAACAACAAGGAAACATGGTACATGGAGAAATATGTTGTTGCAATTACTGTAGCAACAATTATGTTATGGCTTATTGGAAAACCATACATAGCACAAGAAAATGGAATGCATATGAATTTATGAGCATGCTAGTGATGCAATATTAATGCCTCCCTATAGGATCCTATTGAAATGCTTCCTTGGTTATCACCAACTAACAACCCCCCCATCTTCCTAGCCGACCCATGTTTCTCTGAACTTGTTTTGGTGGTGTTCGATGGTTTGAGGGTTGTCCTCCTTCTTCAATGTTCGTTCCTACTACTGATGCGCTGAATGGAACCCCAATCCATGGTATTTTTCCCGATCCTTGGCTAGAGGAGGGTTTTGATTTTGGGTATGTTCTCTCTCATCCTCATGATCTCTCTTTTCAGGGTTTGTAGAGTGGTCATCAGGGCTTTCAGTCTTAAGGATTTCCTCTAGACTACTCTAAGGGAGATCTATTGTCTCGACCTCCTTTGGCTCAAGATTCCTATCTTCCTTCAGTTTATACTTTTTCATGTTCCATTTCTGACATTAAGTATTTGGCCACTGGATCTATGGGTTTTCAATGTTTGGATCAAGGTTTTCTTTCTTCGTGTCTCTATCTTGATCTAGATCAAACTCTTCCTCTTGGTTCTGGTCTGTCACAACATGAAGTAGGGATTATCACATATTGTCTTGACCCTACCAATATCAATCGATAGGATGGTGCTTCAGGGGGGTCTCTTTGGTTTCTTGCACCCATTTTAATAGATAATTCCTCTCCTCAAAGCCCTGGTCATAAGAGACAAAGGAAAAACAAGTTCATGTTGGCTTCCTCAATAGAATCAAATCTTGTTTTGGGAGAGGATATCACCATGCCTGAAGAAAATAAGATGGCAGACAAAACCCTTGTTGGGAAAGCTTATGGTTGACATTTTAGTCTCAAAACCCTTCAATATTGGGTGGCCGTGTCGTGGGGTTCCTTCTACAGTTCTCTTCCATAGATTATAAGTTTATCAGAAGGTTGTTTCATGATAAAATTTGTTGAAGTTTATCAGGATGATAAAGTGCTACTGAGAGGATGGTGTATTGACTCCTTTCTAGTTTATCGAAGAAGTGGGAACCCTCCTTTGATGCAAGCAGTGAAAAAATTGACTCCATTCATGTTTGGGTATGTTTTCTTGGTACCCCTCCGCATTTTTGGTCAATTATTTGTTTTTAGGAAATTAGTAACTTATTGGGGGATTTACTAAATGTTGATATGTATTTCAAGGAGATGGGGGAGATCTTTGTGGCTGGTATTCTTGTCTCCCTCAACATTAGGGGCAAGATGCAAAAATAGTTCAAGATGACAAACAAGGGTTGCACTCACACTCAAATTTTAGATTATGAGGGGGTTCCCTTTCGGTGTCGGCTTTGCCATGAATATGGACACATTATAAAGGAATTCCCTCTCCCATACTGAGGCCATGCAAATAATACTTCTCCTGAACAATTCAAAAAGTGTTTTGGTCCAACTGCTAGTGATGGCTCCAACTCTATTCCTTCCTCGATGGATCATTCATGCTCCTTGGGCCATCCTCCTTTCAATCAACAGGTGGAATCTGTCAATCATGATCCAACCTAAAGCATTGGATATCTTGCCCTGGTCCAACTCTCGATTTCCTCTAGGTCCGAGGTTATCCCTCCTCATGGGCCACACATATTTCATCCTCATGGATCCTTTTTGGGTATGCATATCTCTATTCCTTTTCCTATTAATAGTTTAATTTAGTCTCTAAAATATATAAATATGGATCCCACCCCTTTTGTTCAAGATCTCCCCTTCCCTGAAACTTTGAGCTCTTGGGACCATCATTCTCCCTTAACCTCTTCCTCTCCCCCTATTACCTCATGCTCCATCATCCTGACTTCACCTCCTGGTTCCCCTTAATTGAAATCTATTGATGACCTCTCCACTATTGTATCTAAGGATTCAAATATTCATTTTCTCATTCGGAACAAAAACATTATGACCACAATGTTAGGTCATTCCGGTCTTGGTTCGAATCCTAAGGTGCACAAACTCAAAAAGGGTAGAGGGTGCATCTCACATATCTCAAAGGAACAAAGTCATTCACTAGTTGACATTGCATCTGGTAGACAACATTCCATCTTCCGGGCCCTTAGAGAAGCTCATTCCCATGAAGGTGTTCCCCCATGAAGTTTCTCACCTTCAAATATAGGGGGTGGAGAGCTCCCAGAAGAAACTCACCCTGAAGTGGTTGATTATATTGAATCAACCAAGTGTTATTCTCCTCCAAGAAATGATGTCTACTGAGGTATATATGACGAGGATGTTGTATTCTCTTTTTCCATCTTGGAAGTTCATTGGAAATAATACTAATGGTTATTCTGGGGGATTGGCAGTCGGGTGGAATACTCGGTTTGTGGAAGAAATAAACTCTTGGGCCCTGGACTCCTGTCTAGGGGTGGATTTACTGATGGAGGGAGTGGGAATCCAATTCATGGTTATAAATGTGTATGGGTCGTATGTTGAGCATTCTCCCTTCTGGGAATCTCTCCTCAAGAATAATCTACTCAAGGTTAAGAATCTTATACTGGGTGGAGATATAAACTTCTCCTTAGGGGAAGCTAGAGTTTGGGGACCTTATACTCGACTGGATCCCCATACTGAACTATTCACCCACCTACTTACTAAAATTTGTCTCATTGATATTTCACCACTCAATCTCCTTCCCACCTGGAGGAACATGAGGTCGGGTGACACTCATGTGGAAAAATGACTTGACCACTTTCTGGTCTCAGAATCCCTTTTGGATATTCCCTTACAATTTCATTAATGGATGGGTAGTGGGGGTGAATATGACCACTCCCCGCTGTGTCTTGAAATTGGAGGAGGTCCCAAGAATCCTGCTAGACCTTTTAAATTCAATGCAACATGGTTAGTTGATGATGAATTTTAGAAATTGGTGAAGGAGAACTGGGTTGGCTATGACCAAGGTACTGGTCTCTCAGAGGCTATCTAGTTTGTGGATAATTTAAAGTGAATAAAACAACTGGTGATCCCTTGGCATCTTGATACACTATCCAGAGAAGAGCGTCGACTTGCATTGCAATTTTACGAAGATTGAGATTACAGTCATTCTCTTACAAGATGTTTTATAAAACCTATGAAGGATTATATAATTCAAAATGGTTAAAATTTAAAAAGGGTTACATGCATCAAGTTAATAATGTTTGTTTTTAAGGGAATGTGTTGGAATATCTAAGAGATTGCTCTACAAATTTTGTAACGTTGTAACACAAATATGTGTATGGAGTATACTCTTAATAAAAGGTATCGAGGACGATCATTGGAAATTAGTGGTTTTTGGCTTGCCCAAGCCTTTTAAGGTTTCCTAAAACCAGGCCAAAATAGGGCCCCCGATCTATGTTTGAGGTAACACCCGCCCCTATGTGAGGCGAGCGGGGTGTTTTTGCACTAGGATAATTTGGGGTAACATGTACTAAAAATAGTTAAATATTTACCATCAATCTGAGTGTGGGGTCAGACATGGATGATAAGGCCTAGGCCACCCGTTGCCATACCCGATGGTTGTAAGACCGCCCTCTCAAGGCAGGCATAAATCCTTTACAGTGGATAGAGATGGAGAGAGGTTCAACTGATGGGATGTATCATTTCCTGGGTGCGCCTAAAATATCATTTAATGCACTCAGAGCAACCACAGAGAAACATGAGGGGTAGCAAATAAGACAAATTTAGGCTCAAGTTGATCGTATTTCCTAGTATGCGAATGGTGGCTTTATCTCGATGGAGGCTAAAGAAGAACTTAAAGCACTGTAGATCTATTGAAGGAAGTTGTTGGATGATCACGAAGTTGAATGGTGTCTGAAGAGAAGGGTCATCTGGTTAGATAAATGAGATGAAAAAACAAAATTATTCCATGCATATGAAAAAGGTAGGAAAGCATATAACACTATCTAAAAACTTAAGGGCTAGGGGGAGACTTCTGTTTCTTCTTTTGAGAGTATGGCCTAGTTGGGTAAAAACCACTTCCATATCGTTTTCAAGGCTGAAAGGAGAGCCAATATTGCAAACATTATAAGGCTGGATTTTCACTTTCCCAGATTTGTTGACGAGGAAGGAAATAAAGATCTATTTTCCAAAGTTAATGAAGAAGAACTCAAAGAAACACTTTGCATCTTTCAAAAAGATAAAAGTCTTGGGCCGGATGGGTGGACCGTCAAATTTTATTTGGGGTTCTTTGAGATCCTTGGTGCTGACCTATTGAAATTAGTCGAAGACTCCAAAAGGAATGGGAGACTGCACACACCTATAAATTTTAATTTCATTGCTCTCATCCCAAAATTGGACAAGCCACAAACCTTCGATGACTTCAGGCCTATTTCCCTATGCAACTGTATCTACAAAATTGCGGCTAAAATTATTGCTCGAAGGTTAAATCCCATTCTCTCGGGCACTATCTCTCTAGAGAAATTTGGTTTTCTATAAGGCCGTCATATTCACCAAGTGATTGATGTGGCTCAGGAGGGCCTCCATAACCTAAAGACCTCCAAAGCTCAGGGGGATATCCTGAAAATTGACTTATCCAAATATTTTTATTGAGTCAACTTGTCCTATATTAGGCTCCTTACTCATTTGGGGTTCAAAGTTCCCTTTATTAAATGGGTGATGCCATGCATAACCTCAATATATTTTGTAGTTCTCATTAATGGGGTTGCTTCTCCTTTCTTTCAGTCTGAGCATGGCCTAAGACAAGGTTTCCCTCTTTCTCCTCTTTTATTTATGTTGATGGAAAAGGGTCTAAGTCATGCTATTGGTTAGGAGGTGAGCTCAGGGGATTTTCAAGGCATATCATTTTCCCTTGGCCACACAATTACACATATTCTCTTTGTGGATGATGTGTTAATATTTTGCAGTGGGAAACCTAGAGATGAAAAAAAACTTGCAGAGATCATCAATTTGTTCTAGACGACCACTGGTATGATAATCAATGCTCATAAATCCACCATCTTTTTTACTAGCATGGAGACAGAGGATGTACATTTCTATCAATTTATCTTTCCCTTCCCAAAGCTGTATTTCTTGGAAGGAATTAAATACTTGGGTTTCCAACTAAAACCAAATGCTTATCAAAAGGCTGGCTAGCACTGGCTCCTAGAAAAATTAGAAAAATGACTAAAAGGTTGAGGCTTCATGTGGTTTTCAAGTGAAGGAAGGCTTACCTTGGCCAAATATGTTTTGGAAGTTATCCATGTATACTGGATATCCTTGGCCTGGATTTCTAAAGGAATTCTGGATAAGGCCAGATGGATTTTCTTCTGTTTTATATGGTCTGATCCCCAGGATAAACATACTCTTTCTTGGGATAATTGGGATCGTCTTTCCTGCTCAAAAGACATGGGTGGTTGGGGCCTGAAAATTATTTTTTTGTTCTCAAAAGCCTTGGAAGAAAAAGCTGTATGGAGAATTCTTTCATCTTCCAGCCTATGGACCAAAGTATTGGAGCACAAATATATACACCCAGATTCCTCAGAAGATTGGATTCGGAAACCAGTAAAATCCCATCCAATTTTCTCTATTATTTGGAAGGTTGTTATCTCCTCCTTTCATACGATTGATGATGGTTTAGCTTGGAGAGTGGACAATGGTAATCGTGTTCGAATAGGGGTTGTGTTGTGAACCAAGCCGATTCACCAAGTAATTACCCAATGTAGGTAAGACAATAAGTTATAATCCATAAAGGATAATATATTAAATAATGTATATGAATATGAGATGATGAGTACAATAAGAATGAGGGCCTTATATACCCATGCATGGGTGTTCTTTCGTGAAGATACACGACCTTTCATTGGGAAGGTGTCTCTTCATTATTATTCATTAACTATTTATGATGTATTTATACTTATTATTATATATTATGTTCATAACATTTCCTTCCCCTTAAAAAATGATTTGTCCTCAAAGCATACCTATGGAAGACTTATCTCTTTCTCTGGCTTGTAATATTGTCTCCTTATTATTTATTCTTGAATCAATGATCGTTGAGGACTTGAAATGATAGGATCTTCTAAGCATTGAGTAGAACCATCGAACTGTAAGGGAGTTTGCCCACCCTAAATCATCTTATGCAAACCTAGGCTTTTATAGGGTTCTTATAGAAAACTTGATGTATTTCAACTCCCCTGATAACTTCTACCTTGAGCATAATTTGTAATGGAGGTAATCATTTTTGACATATTTTTCATTTGTTTATGTGGATACCTTGATTGGTTGAAGTATCAATTTTTGTGATTAGGATGCCTATAAGGAATCCTTGCAATATGATCTTTACTTTGTGTACTTATAACTTCTTCTTTATTGTATTTTGGAATTGAGTCTTCTTCATAACTCTGGCTTGATTCTACTTGGATATGTGAAGACCTCTTTACGTCAACTGAATTTGCAAACTTTTGGGTTGTAAGGTTGACTGGGTCTAAATTAATTCCCTTATCCATAATCATGTTTTTTCATTTGAATATTTCTCTATCTCCATAGGTTCATTCGTTGTCTATTTAACCACCAATGATTCATTATTAGTAAGTTGTTCTAACTTGTATTGTACCGTCTTCTTATCACTCTTTATCTTCTTAATATGGGTGAGTAAACTTTGATTATGGGATTTTAGGCGACAAATTTCTGTGTCTTTGTCTATGACAATTTTATCACATTCTTTTTGGATCTCAATTATTGGCTGTTGTTTGTCTGACAGTAGTATTTTGGAGATCTGATCAAGATATTTTGACGTAGATATTGAATCTGACTTCACTAAGACGTCATGTATTTTTATTTTTTTCTTCTTGTAGGAAAACATTAATTTTTTTTTCTCAAGGTTTAATATTAAGCTACCTAGCGTCTCTAAGCAAGTCGAGCCGATGATTATATCAACCTCTTTTTCATATATAGTTGTAACCTTGAAATTCGATACAAATTTATAATCTTCGAGTGTCAACGACAAGTCCTTGATGTCATATTTATTGCCAAAAAAAAAGTCTTTTGTTTCGATTACATTTGTCATTGGAATTATTAATTGATTAGCCAAATCCATACTTATGTGATTTTTCTTCTTATCTGGGAAAATGTGGATGTTGACTTCTTTTTCTTGAATATTTCTTCTAAATGTTAATATTCCAATGCATCTAGTTAGATGATTTTTACTAGAAAATATTCCTTCCTTAAAATCCATTTTTTAATTTGAATTGACCTTATAGTTATTATAATATCCCTTTAATAATAATAAGACTTAAGCTTCTTGACTTAATAGATACCTTCCTCTAATATTCCTTTATACTCTTTTAAGAAAATAATCCTTGATAATTCGTCTTTTTATATATATAGAGTTCAAAAACTTTGAATATTTTCTTATACTTTAGCAAAAGTAATTTTATATTCACTTAATCTTTTTTTTTTTTTTTGTTTCCTTGGTAATTAATGAAAAATAATTTAATATTACCTTCACACTTTCCAAAAGAAATATTTTAGTTGTACTCCTTCCTTAACTCACATAATTTGTGAACTTTTAAAACAACTTTTTTTTTTAATTAAAACTTTTGACTTTTTTTTTATTGTATATCCTCTTATATTTTTCACCATATATTCTTCACTTCTTAAAATTTATAAAACGTAGAAGTTGATTTTTTTTTTTCCTTTCTATTTTGTTTTAACAAAGGTCATGACTTTTTGTTAAAAAATGACAATTTACCCTTTTACTTCTATGGCAATTGTATGGATTGGTATAATGAACAATAAAGTTACTGGACTTAAAATCGTATAAAAAATGTTATACAAAATAACTTGTGGTTGCACGATTGTAAATAGTGGATATTGATGTATGCATTGGCTGGTAATAATATTTTGTTTTTATTATTATTTTTTTTTTATAATTGGA